>CAKNYM010014085.1:0-17000 GCA_932195095.1 Andricus curvator | reverse complement strand
TATTTCACAATTAAAAAGTCAGATTTCAATACAAAACGTTTTTTTTTCTAGTATGATGCAAAATTTAATTCAAAATGTTTCCTGGATATCAAGTATATTTCGGAACTATCCCAATAAAATGTTTCGATTAGACGAAAATTCAAATAGAGTATAATTTTCAACATTTCAAACTTCATTTCGACCTCTATGTGGTAAATATATTCTCGGTTTGTAACTATTATTTTACAATTAAAAAGTAAGATTTTAATACAAAACGCTTTCTTTCTAGTATATTGAGAAATGTGATTTAAAATTTTCACTGGATATCAAGTATATTTTGAAAGTATCCCAATGATATGTTTCAAATAGAGCATTTGCGACATTTCAAACTTTATTGTTTCCACTTCGTGCGGCTACTATATCAGAAACTATTTTTGACACTTATTACTTCTGTGGCAGGCCTGGATTCATAAACGAATAACGTGGAAGAGATTTCTAAAGATAATTGAAAAGGAAATAAATCTTTAAAGATCAACTGGGATTGAAAATATTAACCGATTTTTTTCAATCTTTCTTTGATTTACTCGTAATAATATAACGAGACTAATGCAGTATATTAAAATTTAATTGAGTAATATTGTACAAAATTTGGATTTTTCTCCGCTGTTTCTAATCTCAAACAATGGGAAGGTCGCGCGAGGCCAAAAACCGTCCGCTCGACAATCTGCCCCCTGCCGCAAGGGTACCGGTTTCCAGACAATGCCTGACCCAGGCCGACTGTCCCCTGATAATGACTTTGCAGGAAAATTTTTTCAAACTTTTTTTCCGATGCACCCTTTTTTCCTAAAAATATTCCTAGGGTGATTGGCTGTCGAAATTTTTTTTTTCACTGACAAGGTCTACCCTTTAGGGCGTGCTTATCATATTTCTGTCTCTCTCGCACACTCAACTCAGAATTCGCACGGGTGTCCCCAGCCCTCGTAAGTCCAATAGCAATCTTATCCCCACTTTTCACTCAAGGTGATTTTCAAGGGAAAAAATCAAGCTTTTTTTAAAAATATTCCTAAAAAAATGTAAGGGGTTGCATTTGGAGGAAAACTGAAAACTATGTTTAAAATGAAAAATGAGCATGAAATAATTATTTTATTCCAAAATCATTATTTTTATCGTAAAGCTCATTTAAGAAATTTTAGAAAACTCTCTTATAAAATGTAAATTGATCAACTTATGCAGAAATTATGAATAATTGAACGAATTTTTAGGCGGGTACGCTTGACAAATTTTGCATATATACCTGCCCAGTATAGATCCAATAGAAAAGTGTCCTTTGTTCGTGAGTTCATGTCAAGGTGACAGATAATCGTAAACTTCAAGAAATATTGCATATTTTCAGCTATTAAAGCTTAAAAAGGGTTATTTTTTCCTGCTGATTAAACGGCACTGGGCCGTCAGAGCCGTTTCAGTGACTGTTTGTCTGATTTCGGCACCGAAGCGGCACTCAGAGTGATGCGACGGTCAGATAATGTTCCTATTGTATTCACCACGTACCGAGCGAGTAGAGTGATTTACACTTCACAGTAGTTGGCTGCCACCAAACCGAATCCCTTTTTAAAATTTTCTTCAAATTATTAACACTTTTTTTTAAATTTTTGAATTTTTTCATTATATACATTTTATCATTATGAATTATATACTAATATACTATTCTGGAGTTGCATTAAATTTTTTTGTCTGTTTTGGCGTATCTCATTCCATTTACAAGACACATTATATTGATTGCAATTTTAAACTTCTAAAAAAAAGTTAGATATCTGAAATGATCGTAACCCGTGGATTCTGCATTTCTAACTTTTGCAGACGTAATTTCAAAATTTAACAATTTTTTATTCTTAATCCCTTTCTGGTGGTCTACGTGGTAGCCTAGTCGCAGGTATAAAGGGAACTTTTGCAGGAATTTAAAACTGGAATCTGAGTAGCTTTAAACGAGCAGAACTAAAACGGCACTGGCAGTGCCAATGCTATTCTCATAGCTGTGTATGCCCGGTTTGATACATTTGTTAAGCTCCAGTGTAGACAGCCTTATATGTGGATACAATATGCACATTTTATCACTTATCTGGATCATGAATAACGATTTTTGACTCAATTTTTGAGCTTGTGATAGTTAAAAATATATAATATTTCGTGAATTTTTCGATTATCTGTCACTTCAACATAAACGCGCGAACACAGGACATTTTACCATTAAGTCTTTACTAAGCAGGAAAGCAAAATAATCAATTTTTTTCCATACGCACTAACGCACATGAAATCAGAATTTCATGAACTATAAAGTCCAAGCGTTGAAAAAATGATACCTGACAGTAGAAGCAACCATATTAGATCATGATTCAATATTGAATATTATTATATACTGAACTACGCATGCACCTGTTTTGGCGACGTTTCAGATATTTCATTGGCATTCCTCCTTCGCATCCAGGACAACGACATCTATATCGCGTGAGCTCTGTGCTGCAAGCAGGTGGTAAGTTGCACTCGGCGGTTTGTATCACTTGTACAGACTCTTCTAAGACGGAAAACCGCTACACACTTGCGGAGGGTCAGAATAATGTCTACCAGGCAGGACTCAATGACGGTTGGACCGATAAGAATGACTGGAATGGTCGAGAAGACAATGGTCAAAAGAAGCAAAAAACATCACTTGATAGACAGACTACTGATAGAGACAACAATACTAAGGTGCAAAATGAATCAAGTAAGTATGACTAAACATTCAAAGGTATATATAAAATTGTTGAACAATTTTCAACGCTTTTTTTCTGAATATTTAATCCCCGTGTTCCTTCTTGATATTAATAAACATTAATACATATTGGAAACATTCTATTTATATGTGACAGACATTTTTATATTTAAGCCTCATTGCTTCATTTGTTGTTACATTATTAATATTATGTTCTTATTGCAAGCCCTTCCATCTGAGAGAATTATTACATTAATTTTCAGTGAATTTAAGAGACAATTATCTCTAGACAAATTTTACTTCACATTTTATTTGCTGCTTTTCAGTCTTTTGATGATTTTCCATCCTGTCTATTTCTGTTAGACCATCGTTATTGCACGATTTATTGCCACTGAATTTCGAGCAGTCTAGTTTCTCAATTCGTAATCTGAAAAGCTTGCAAAAACGTAAATATACAAAAATAGGTTTGAGATATTCTATCAGAAATGGATGAAGCTTATTGAAATTTACCGGATCAAACAGTGAGGATACTTATAAAAATCTGCAATGGCCACGATAGGCCAGCCAAACCCTCATCTGCCTTGAAAAGATAAAGCCATCCAAGGATTACAGCCCTCTGCATCCATCTCACAAGTGCCTAGGCATGTTTTTGGCACACGCGTATGGGTTTCAGGTAACGAAGCAGTGATAGCTTGGAACGTCCGAGAGCACCAATTATTTCAACCGAAGTCGATCATGAATATAGTTCGTGGGTGATTCAAAACCAATCTATTTTGATTATTATATTTTCCAATTTGGAAAAGAAAACAATCCAAAATATTTAAATACATTTACAAAAAACTGCTAAAATTCACTACATTCTTTTAAAAAAAATTTAAATAAAAAGAAAGATTTCTTAAAATAAAATGGAGGTAAAACTATGTAAACTCAATTTAAAGAGCTTGTGTCTGCTACAGATAGACTTCTGCACTAATGTTATATCCTGAATGCGGCTCTCAGGCATAGATCTGCATAGATCTGCAGGTTATCCATATATGATACATGAGTGACCTTATGCTCGCGATAATTAGTGTCGCCGCAGAGGTACCCAGGAGAATTGCGTACCTCAAGAGATAGTGGCAGAAGTGTGATGCGAAAGAGGAGAGGGATCATGGTAGTAGTATAACCATGACAGTTCAGTGACACCTTGGTCGGTAAAACAGTGACCGGTAATTTACCGACCGGCGCTAATGGTTAGCTTCTGTGTTAAATTACCGACAGTCGTTTCCATATCCATAACCGATAGTGGCGTTCTCTACCATACCGGCAGAGTGAGACACAGGCAATGGGGCCACATCAGTCGGTAAAATATCGACGCACGAAGTTTCACTTTACCCACAGTCGTTTCCGAACAGACGGTCGATAAATGTGATTTCTGTTTTACGGCGAGTGTGTGAGACCGAAGTTCAGATACATGCCACGGCGTCTCGTCGTGGGGTCTCCGGCCCATATTGAGAGGCGGGCAGACCTGGGATTTCCCGCACTCCCGATCCCGCTAGGGCATAGTGGGGACTTCTCTTTAAAAGCTCATATTCAGAGGCGTGAATTTCAATTCGCGTCTTGGTGAAATGTGACTCAGTGTGAAATGAGAAGTCTCTAACGAATTAAAGTGTCTCAAGAAAAGAGTGTTTCAAAAAACTGCAATGCTTGAGAAGAAGAGTGCTTCTGCGAAAAATGTGAGTTGTTATTCGTGCAGTGATTCATGCAGTGAAAAGTGTTCTTCGTGGAGCTTTATGCTATTAATTTAATTTTATTGTGTGTTCTCAGATTCCAAAGAGATCTGGAGAGTCTCGTGAGACTGAGAGAACCTCAACTTCCACAGCACCTCATATTCATGTGGATATTCCCCTGTCGCCGAAATTTGATATAAATCAAAAGCCACTAGAGGTAAGAAATTTAAAACTCATTTTTTTTTATACAGTCCATGCGTGATATAATACCAGTTTCGGGTGTTGCCTTGAACTTGCTATGGCTCTCAATCAGTCACCTCAACCGTAAACAGTTCAGGACGTGTGAATCATTTCCTAATATTACGCAATCGTCGTATGTGAGCACCATCGCACTGCACCTTTTCACTTCGCGGCTAATGTTTTTTAAACGTGAGTGGCAACCGTCTCTCGCCCCACGAGCTGAGAAACTGCGTGAGTCGGCAGTTCTAGGAATTCTATTGAGCTTGGAGTGTATTTAAATTTGCCTTGCATTTTCGTTCACTAAAAGAATATTGCGCATTTTTCTGTTATAGATGTCAGTGGTTGTGAGATATGGCAGGTCACCATCGCCACAGCCACCATCCTACCCCGTATCCTCCTCTAAAAAAGCACGAATAAGTCTCGAGCGCATGCTTCCTCAACATCATCATCGTCGGCACCATCCAAATCACATTCACGCTCATCATCACAGATATAACAGACACCGCTACCGCTACCACAGACACCATCGAAGGCATTACCACCATCATCATCATCCTCATCACTAATACTATCATTGCCCTCGACTTCAACAACTTTACCACAACAAACTCCAGTGAAACTGAAAAAAACCACCAACATCAATGGAACATAAGGTATATCCACGTCAAAGTGTACCGTTGAAAGATGCTGGTAAAAAGAAACCGTATAAACGTCCTACCGCTCCACTTCCGTTATCATCATCACTGCACGCAGCTATCCTAAACGAAGAGCTTCGTCTATCAGATGTAAGCAGTGATGATGAAGAAAGAAGTGCGAGTAAAAGACGGAACATAGAAATAATGAATTCTATTCATCGAAAAAAAAGCCATTTATTATAAGCGGACGTAAACCTGAAGGTGCGTCAAATAAAAAATAAGTAGATATATTGATGACTCCATTCAATATGAGTCTATGTACTGACAGCGCCGTGTATGAGACTATTCCCTATGCTTATACACAGCGCATAGTCTCATACAGGGCTCTGTCAGCAGATAGACTCATATTGAATGGAGGCGATGATATATATATCTACTCTACTTAATCAAGCGTTGTTTCTTATGAGTAATGGTCAAGTGTGTCTTATTCGAGAGAAAAAAAACGCTTTTTATTTGTCAAGTTAAATTGTAACAAGAAATTCAAATATTGCTTACTTCTTCAAATTCAGATTCTTTTTTATAATCATATTTTGTTTTCTAGCTATCATTCAACAAAAGAATAGGCTAGATATTTAGATAATATACCAACGAAGCATGGTAACTGAATGAAGAAATAATTTTTTACCACGTGGATAAGCATATGTTTATGTGATTTATTGAAGATATTCTATAATTTCATATTACAAATCAGTCAATGAGAGTTCATTCCAATAATTTTGTTACTGTCTTGGATTGTGGTAGTGAAAAGTGATCCATCTGCATCATTACTATCACAACCAACTCCTGATACATCGCTCGTAAAGAGGCAAGATATCAAGGCAAGATAGCACCTCAGTGCTGCTGCTGTAAATCGCACCATCAAAATGATCCTTCTTTCCACTTGAAAACAATAGATCTTCCTTTACCTCGATTTAAGACCAGTATATCTATAGACATAATGCGGCCCTAAGAGTGCTTTATTACCATCTTTGTTGCTCTTACGGTGTTGGCCGTGACCCTGCCCTGCCGAACGCTCCAAAGGAGATAGAGTCGATTGTCCGAAACGAGAAGTGCCAAATTTTCTGGAACTACGATTTTCGGGCAGCAGTCTCCGTTGCGCATTCGAGGCCTGACATTGTTCTCTAGGACTTCGAGAAACGAACTATATTCGTGATCGAATTCTCGGCTCCGTCCGAATACAACATCACTGCAAAGGAGAAAGAAAAAGAGGAGAGGTATCAAGACCTTAAAAGAGAGCTACAACGACTGTACCCAAAATATTCGGTACAAGTAATTGTCCTTGTGATAGGTGCTCTCGGAGGTGCGAAACTATCACTGGTTCGTAACCTTAAAGCCATACCCGCGTGCCAAAAATATGCCAAGGCACTTGCGAGATGGATGCAGAAAGCTGTCATCCTTGGATCACTTCGTGTCCTCAAGACACACGAGGGTTTTGCCGGCCTGTCGTTGTGATTTTGTCGTTGCCTATGACCACCCATCTCACGGTTGTGAGAAGTGGCCATAGGTGTGATTTACCGCGGTGCTACTGGTGGCTGTTGAGATTTCGTTGGATGGCAGTTGCTCTTAGTGGGACCCTGTGGTGGTTGTTTAACTTTTTTTTTTAAATTATATATATAGCCCAGTATATAGTTTTTTCAACTCTATCAGTCATAGATGTCATCAGATGCAGCTTACGATCCTTCGCGTCCTGGTTATTTTGAACAATCACTACCCACATTACCATCCTCAGTTAAGACATCAACTTCTGAGAAAAAGGTGGAGTCTAAAAACCAGGAAGAACGTTAAAAAAATGATAATATACCGCTAGTCAATAATAGAAAGGAAAAATTAATACAGCAAAAGAACTTGTCTCATTATCCTCAAGCATAAGGGGTGCACGATTGAATATTCAAAACATATTCGAAATTTGTGAAAGAAAAATTAATAATAATTTTTTAAAATGTCATGCATGCAAGATTTGATACCTAATATAAGAGTGTTAAATAAAAATGTGTATTCTTTTACTTTAAGGGTTGTATTATTCATTATGTTTACGTTATATTTGTTTTCTCAAACATGCACAATACTTTCAGGTATAAAAAACTATAAATTGATCCTCCAATTCAACAACAATTCTTGAACCAAATCTTTTATAAACTTTTTGAATCTGCGAAACGGCATACATTCTTTCTTCAGTAAGTACCCACAGATAAATTATTGATTGGAGTCTATTCTCTTCTAGATGCACCTTCTACAAAATTTATTTCTCGAATGTGTCCTTAGTTGGATGGTGAAATTAAATCACCAAAAACTCTCTTTTTTCTTATATTAACCTTATTCTATTTATTGCTAATACACATGTAGTAGATAGGTTTAAAATATAACATTTAAGTATGTAGAAAAGATGACATTTATTTTTAGACAAATATTCTCACAAATACATTTTTCTCAGGAAGATATTTTAATGCTTATATTTAAATTAAAAATGATTGTAAGGTCCTCCAAGGTAGTGAAAGTAAAGTTTCTTTTCCTCAACTGCTTCCTCCATCTTTTCAAATTGATCCTCCTCTGGTGTGTTCTCGGATGCTTCCTCAAAGACTTTCATGATTCTACCAGGCAAGAATACAGAAAACTGATTGTCCAATTCAACCACAATCCTATTACCATACTTTATTCGTACTTTTCGAATCTTGGACACAGCATACTTCTTCTTCACAGTCAGTTCCGATAGTTTTTTTGTAGGTAGGACCCCATCCATTCGATCAACTGCGTTAATCTTTTTAAGATCCATCTTCTCTAAAGCCTTATTTAACTTTTATCACAAAACGTTTGTACTGCACTTTGTGGAATGAAACCACTGTAATCTGTCGCTGCTCTTATAGTCCATTATCCCACCCTTTAAACATTATCCCACTCGTTGCACATGCCCACAAATCTTCTAGATGCTTCAAGAAAATCAAACTGTTGAGTTATAGTGATGGTACTCCGTATAAGTAATGGCTGTAAAATTTAATTGTTCATAACATTATTATTTATTATGTAGAAACATCTATCAATAATAATCATAAAATTAATAGTTAGAAATTTAAAAAAATTGTGTATTTAACATGACTAATGGTTAACTAGTGAATAGGTTTAAAAGTAATAAAAACTTTTATTACCGTTAGTTATTTTTTTTATTTATTCAAGAAAAAAGACTTAACCTATTTTCACAAAGTGAAATCTTAACCTAATTTGATAAAAGAAACGTTATGAAAACAGGAATTCACATTTATTATAAAAGTCTTTAAACGTTGTATTTTTCAAACAAGTGTCTGTAGTATCTACACCTTTAGTCACATCATCAGCATCATCGTCGTCAGCACGGCTTTCAGCATAAATCCTGATGGTTGGCTGATCCTGAGGAGTCAAGAACCAGGTCTTGAGCGTCAGGACATTTCGGACAGCGCAGTTGTGATTCCAGAACTGGGTATGATTATTACACGTGACGGAAACTGCATTGTGTAATTTCTTATGCGAAGGACAGCCCAAAACCTCCATCTTGCGTACATTTAATTCAAACTCGTCTAACCATTTCTTCTTTTCAAGTCCTTTGACGTAAATAGCACAAGCACCAAGTAGCATATCTTTAAGTATATGTCTCACTTCCTCGTAGGGTATGTCACCAGAAGTCCACCCGATACCGTGATAATTGCGCGTCAGCCACAAATTTTCACTCTTGTATCGGGCAGGCAGAGAGTTCCAATAGAAGGGAGGTTCAAAGAGGTAGACCAGAGGTTGAGCCTCTTCCTGGAGGGGAACTATAGCCAATTCCTTGAAGACAAACTGGTTGTTGGGCTTCTTGAAGGCTTGCATGCCTACAATGAACTCCATTTCCACGAAAACTGAATTCTCTTACTAAAATCATCTACTTCATACCTTTCCTCCCCACTACTACTAACATTACCCCCACCACTATCATCTTAAATCAACTTCTCCACACTACCACTCAGTGGCTGCTACTAAATCATACGGTCATGTATAATTAGACAGCAGGCTGCAGTTTCAGCGGGAAAATTGTCTGCAGATTCAAATTCCAAACGAACGTCCACTGAGGTCTGTTTGAGAAATTCATTTTTTTTTAGCAATCAAAGACACTGAGAAGAGCGTATTCTTTGAAATCACTTTTCTTCAACATTGGTTCAGGCTCTTTACCATAGTAGGCTGCCTGAAAGTTTGCATACATCTCATACAGTAGTGAAAACTGATTATGGCCAAAGTCCAGATTTAAATTACCATACGGATAGTACTGTGAATTGAGGAATAACTTGCCATTGGTTATATTGCAGTGATGGAAGCGATTAGCATATCTGGCTAGCATATCCTTTCTAACTGTCTGGAAACCCAGGATAACGTAACGTGGTTTTTCCACCTGAGTTGATGTTTTCACAGTCCATATATGTCTTGAGGTGGTGGGAAGCATAGGGTATTCATAAAATTCCCATGAGCGAAAACTCATAGTTGTGAGAAAATCTTTTCCAATAACGTTCAACAAATTTATCTTTTGCTCATCCGAAGCTATTACATATGGTTTCATCCACACTACCTTATGAATCAAAATCTGAAATTGCTCTTCGTTTCCTGGCGCTTGTCGTGCTTCAACAACAGCATTTAAGTCACTGCGTGATCTTGTTAGGATAAGTTCATGCTTTGCATTAACAAAGATCTTTCGATAGTCTTCAGCAAATCCTAGGATCATACTGAGTGGTATAGTGACATCAAAGTATCCCTCACCATTGGTAAGACGTTTTGTTCCTTCCAGGATGTCGAGCCATCCGGCATTCTCCATAAAATAACTTTGTCCAGGAGCAAGTGAGATGTAGCCCTTTATGGTGCTAGTGAGACCGACATTCTTGCAGCGATGAATTTCAATACCATTGGGTTCATAGCGAACTTCATCAAACTGCTGTACTAGCAACAGCTGTAACGCCATCAGGCCTTGTTAGTCTTCCATACACATGCAGTGAACTCTTGCTGGGTAGTATACACAAATCATGATGCTGGACAGCAATTCGAATTTCGTCACTGTTGTTGAATGATGATGATGCATAAGGCTGATATGCATGAATCTCATAGTCAGCTATAGACTCATCAAATCTCACTGGTGTTTGAATGTTTAGTATTTCTTCCATTTTTATTGCAACAAAAGGAGATGATGAATATCTTGAATGGACGTTTCAGTTTCTTTTTCCACGTGGTTTGATCTTCAGACCAAGCTGTTTCAGAAAGAGCACGTTCTGAGGTGTTAGCTCCTTGCGTGCTGCTTGAGAACTGGTTTGCATTAGACATGTTGACGCTCTTATGTAGACTCCTTTGGGATTGTACACTATACCCATTATAATGATGATTTGATATGCAGTCGTATTGTTATCACCTCTCCTCGGAAAATCACCAAGTCACCGTCCTGATCAACTATGCGGAGCTGAATATGATGTATTGTCTTCACAACGATTGGAAGGTAAATAACGTGTGACGGCGCTTCAACGATCTTATATCCTGGTGGTACAACAGGAAAGAATTCATGAATCGTGTGCACTTTGCGATTATTTATGTAAGCTCCAGTAGTGATATTACGCTCAACTCGCAGAGCATTCACTTTGAGAATAGCCACAGGTAGATCAGAAGTATGAGTCTTATTGGCTTCGAGAACACGTGGAGCGAATCCCAACAATCGTGCAATAGAATCGTGAGGTTGAAAGTTAACTTTGCGATCACACTTTATCTCGCTGCGCAATGTGTAATTATTTGGCTTGATGTTTATTGTAATTCCATTAATTGCTAGAGCTTTCTGGACATAACTCTCAATGTCTTCAATCTCATAGCTGCCAGTAGGTATGTTCACTACTCGATCACCAACATAGATTTTATTCTTTCCAGTGTCAACGTTAGGAATCGCATTAAATGTGAGCATTTCAACCAGTCCAAGTACATAGTTCTTATGAAAAGAGAGTTCTATTGGTGTAATATACTCTGAGTCTAGCACAGAAGAGTTTTCTGTTATCGTGAGAGTAAATGATTCTTCCATGATGGTGTTTTTCCTTGTACTGATTCTAGTCCCTTCATTACATGATCTTATATAGACAGTATTTGTCTTTTATACGTAGTTGTCCAGATCGGAATTTTAAGCACAAATGTCCACATTCAACACTGTCATAGTCCTGATATCTGTTATGATTGTACTTTATCACGCTACCAACACCTAGGTAATCTACGAGATCCAAAGGTGGACGAAGATTACCGAAACTGTCAAAGTATAGGACTTTATCACTGATCTTTCTATAACTTACCCAGTGGGTACCAGGGCCATGGCTATCATCAAGATTAACAATAGCTGACTAAATTTGATAGGGTCCCTTTACTGGTAGTTGATTGCGCATAAATACTCCACGAAAACGTGGAATCTTTAGAGATTTAGCATACTTTAACAGATCGGTATCAGTGAGTGCATGGTGAGGTAGCTTCACTGCAAGTTTTTTGACACTGGTATTAGACGAAGTCCCTGTCCTTTTCGGTAAGGTTTCATATAAAGACCTAATCCTTTTCTATAGCGTTTTTAGGTGTAAACCTTTTCTTAGAGCAATAGCCTCCATTGCATTGTTATGACGTTGAGCTTCTGCCAGTTGTTGCTTGGCTGCTTACCGCCTTAGCTACACCTGCTGTTCCACCAGTGAGAGCTCCAAGTGCACTAAGTCCAGCAAAAATTGGAATCAGTGGCAAAACAACACCGACTTTCGAAAGGATTGGCAGAACACGTTTATTTTGCACTTGATGTTTATCGCCTGCACTTTTGACGGCTTTCTGTGCACATCTGATTGCAGATTTGATGGCCAATTTTGCATCACTACTTCTTTTCATTGCTTTCTTAGCTGCATTCACAACTTTTCTGAATGCTATTAGTTTATTTTTTGCAGCTGATTTCTTTTTCACACTAGGTTTCCTCTTCTTTGAACTGGTTTTCTTCGTCAGCCCCATGCCGAGTTTTGCTTTGGCATTCATATCGTTAGTTATTGCTAGTGCTGCCGCTTTCTCGCCAATTCCAGCGTCTTTAGCAAAAACGCGCTGCCAGGCTTTACTAGCTAGTTTACGATCTGCAGTGTTTCTCGCTTCAACGTTTTCACGATTTCGCGAGTATGCAATGTCGTGTTCTTTACACGCAGCGTCTAGAGGATTGATACCGGGATTACATCTAGCAAGTCGTTCGGCTAGCTTAGTACCTGGACCACAGTATTGGTAGCAAGGCGAGCGCAACTCAAACGGCAAGTTGTTGATGACTTTGTTGATTAATCCTTTAGCTCAATCATGACGGCGTGATACTTTGTTCACTTTATGGTGCGCAATCATTCTGCACTGAATGGAGGTTAGCACGCAACTCACCTGGAAGCTATATAAGCGCTGTATTTATATCTTTCCAGAAGTTGAGATCAAGATGCGGTTCAAGACACAACCTATTAAACTTCCGGTATTTAATATTGATACCCATGTCCAATCAAAATAGTATGGGGTGAAACGACATTGTAGCCTTCTACCAAACAGCATTCGCGCAGTGTTTTGTGGACCATCAAATTACGGCAAGACAAATGCATTACTTGCCCTAATCTGACACCCAAACGGATTGAAATTTGAAAGTGTCTACGTCTACTCGAAATCCCGCAAACAACCAAAGTACAAATTCTTGGAACGGGTGTTGAATTATGTAGATGGAGTTGAGTATTTTCCCTTCAGTGAGCATGAAGAAGTAATACAACCAAGTGAAGCTCAACCAAATTCGATAATTGTATTTGATGATGTTGCCTGTGAGAAACAGGATAATATTCGAGCCTTTTTCTGTATGGGCAGACACGCTCATGTTGATAGTTTTTACTTATGTCAAACTTACGCTCGAATACCTAAACATCTCGTTCGAGATAACGTCAATCTATTGATACTTTTGAAGCAGTATGAGAAGAATTTAAGAGATGTGTATGGCGATCATGTGAACACTGACATGAGTTATCTACAATTTAGAGACTTATGTGCAACATGTTGTAATACTGAGAAGTATGGATTTGTTGTCATTGATAAGGATAGTGAGCTCAATAAGGGAAGATACAGAAAAGGTTTTGACTGCTTTATCTCTCTATAAATATATGTCATGTAGTGGAAATGATGTCATTATAAATTGACACATCAACACGTCAACATGTCAAAGTTTCACAAAGAGAAGGAGGTGCTCCGTCAAATTGCTAAAGCTAGTGAGGCGATTCGGCGTACACATCGAATGCTCAAAATGGGTAAAGAAGCCATTGAAAAGATAATGAGTAAAAGTTACTATTAAACTAGTAAACAGTAAAAGTTCAAGCGAATCGTCATGCCACTGCAGAAACTGGTTGATATATCGAATCCTTCAGTCAAGAAGGAAGTTCAACAAAATGAGCTTGTAAAGAAAAAAGATGAGCAGGACGAGCAGGAGGAAGGGGAGGATGAGTGGGAAGAGGACGACGATAATGCTTCCTTTATGACTGTTGATGCTGAAGGAGAGCAAGATACAACTATGCTTCAAGAATATGTCGTGACTGAGCCTGCTGAGAATTACGAGTATTTAACAAACAAATTTCTCAGGATGCTGCAACAAAATAGGAAGCAGTATTTGGATATGGTTTATAGTGTAGGTAAACTCAATGATGGCAGTCTTATGATTGGTGACAAATCCATTAGTTTTGAGGGACAATATCTCAATGTTGGTGGTAAACAGTATCTGAAAACTGTTGGTCTGCTTGAACTTTTGTTTAAACAAAATCCACAAGAATCCCACGTAAGCACTGACGATCGAAATAATTATAAGGAAATTTTGATTGCTACAAATGCACACAAGAAGCAATACAGTTCCAGTGAATCCATTCGCACCAGCAACAATAATAAGTACAAGAACTTTATTTCAAAATTGTTCAACGTATCACGCAGACGATCATCCAAAGGTGGAGGTTCCCTGCCACAGTATATGGTAGCAAGAAAAAATGTTAGGACTGACTATGTCTACTGGGACAACCCTAACGAACTAGTTGATCGTTTTCGTCTACTCCTAGCGTCTCAGGCTGCAGGTAACCCGAGTTACAACAATGAAATCATATCAGTCGTTGAGAAACTGCGGGAAGCTGAAATCATATATTAGGAGGGTACTCATAACGCTTTCGTTAGTATTACGATGAGTATCGACGTGTTTGGACGTCACCTGGATCGAACCGCTGCAGGAAGCCGTGGGCCACCTGGTGTTGGATTTGTACTGTGTATCAAGTCACATCATCTATGCGAACAGAGATTGACAATAATAGTTTGATGATATGTTTACTCGAAGAATCAATCAACGAAAAACTTAAAAATCTGCAGATTGACACCCAACAAGATTTGTCAGTCCGTAACACTGAACTCATTGCCCAGTTGAACGCTCGATTAAATGCACTCGAGAATGGACAAGGAGAAATTGGCAGTAGTCACAGAACTGCATAAACCCGCTAGAAAGAATTATCCACGTCGTCGTGTGCAAACGTGTGGTATAGACGAGACGTGGCAGGCAGATTTAGTTGAAATGCTACCCTATGCCCCTGAGAATAATGGCTACAAGTATTTACTTACCATTATAGATATTTTCTCCAAGTACGCCTGGGCGGTTTCTGTAAAAAGCAAGAGTAGACCAGATGTCACTTCAGCAATGCAATCTATACTTGAGCAGCATCGTGTACCAAAAAACTTACACACCGATGAAGGTAAAGAATTTTATAATTCACATTTTAAAGAACTTGTGCAACGATATGTTATCAATCTCCACTCAACGCATAGTAATCTAAAGGCGTCAATCTGTGAAAGATTTAATCACACGCTCAAGAACAAGATGTGGCAACAATTTAGCTTAAGAGGTAAGTAAAAGGTAAGTGGATAGACATTTTGCCTACTCTCATCTTCAAGCACAACAATACCAAACATCGATCAATCGGTATGAAGCCAAAAGATGTAACTACCAAGGATGAAGAGGAGCTGATGCAACGCTTGAAAAAAACTGCGAAATATACTGAGGAGAAGACCAAAAATTCAAAGTTGGTGACAAAGTTCGAATTAGCAAGAACAAGCACGTTTTTGAGAAAGGATACACTCCCAACTGGACAACAGAGATATTCACTGTGGATCGAGTTATGCTTACGAATCCAGTGACGTAAAGGCTTAAAGACTATCAAGAACAACCCGTTGCTGGTGGATTTTATGAGCAAGAACTTCTAAAAGTTAAACATCCAGACGTATACCTTGTGGAAAAAGTAATCAAGAAACGTGGTAAGAAAATATTTGTAAAGTGGTTAGGTTTTGACAGTTCACATAACAGCTGGATAGATAAATCAGATATGTAATCAACTTTGTGCAATGTTGAATCAACTTTGTGCAATGTCGAACCAATGATGACTCAATGTTGAACCAACGATGAATCAATGCTGAACCAACGATGAATCAATGTTGAACCAACGTTGAACCAATGATGAATCAACAGGGATTGAATATTAAACTAAATTATGAGATTTATAATACTAAGTCTACGCTTGTGCTAACTAGATGTAAAATTTTTGATAAATAAAAAAGCAATTCATATACATATATCATGTTTTTATTCAGTATAACCCTTACATCTACTATATTTACAATTATTTACAACTTAAACCTAATATTTTACCAGAAGATCTAGCAATTCTTCGTCACCATCACTCAAGACATCATCGACATCCATTGCACTGATTCTATAATGCCCCCATGCGAGGGTGCCTGTACTGTTTGGGAGTAAGTGTCTCTTATCGTCATAAGGACTTAGTGCAATCTTTTGTTGTTCAATAGTTTCGACATTGTCTAGTCTTGACCTGATCACATTTTGTGTTCTAGATTGGATACTAAAATTTCGCAAGCATTCGGTGTAATCATCAAAGGTAATACTTTCCTTTACAACAGCTACTTTTACATCTTCCGCTTTTTTAACAAAGTCCTCACCACTGACACGGATACTATACATCTTACTGCGCAAACAAACAAATTCTGTAATTATTTCACCATTACATTCATCTTTCATCAAACCCAAAACTTTCTTGTTTCTTTGCGGCATTTCAAAAATATTGTCTGGAGGGCAATCTGAAGTGTCGAATTGTTGAATATATTCTTTTCCATATCTTCTTTTATGTCGGCATAAATGTCCAGACACTTCACTTCATATATTAAACTGTCCGTGTCACTGTACAAGAGTTTGCAATTGTTACGATATTTTTGACGCATGTAACCGTAATGAAAATCATAAATTAGGATTTTAGACACGACCAGCACTGTCAGACCCACATAGATTGGCTTATTAAACAAAACTTCTGTCTTTCTTAACTCTATAGCCATGAGATTTTCACTGAAAATGGCTCGGCTGTGGAAGTTCGGTTTAGCTATGAGGGCTTCTGCTCCATACCTACCCTCCCATTTCGCCACTAGTTTCACGTTTACATGCTTCCGTACATTCTCCATTGTCTTACCGTAAACTGCATTATTCATCAATTTGTACAAGTTCTTTTCGAATTCATTTTTAGCTTGTGCTCTCTTTTCAGTATTGAAATCTATGTAACTCTT
>CAKNYM010014084.1:0-14795 GCA_932195095.1 Andricus curvator | reverse complement strand
CTGTTTTCGGAAATCTGTCTTACGACAATTTTCTTCGGGACAGTCGATAAAATCACATCGATGAAAAAGCTGAGGTTGCACTTTCACGATCGACTATTCACTTTTCGAAATTGTCAGCTTTTGCAATGATAAAGTTCAAAGACGATGGGCCACCTCTAAATATTATTTGAAATTAAACGAAAAAAAAGCTGGCTTCTACAATCGCATAAACTACCGTTATTTGCCTTTCGCTCCTAAGAAAACCAAAGGTATTTGTATTTTGTATTTATTTATGAAAAGTTCCTAGGGCTAAATAGCCCTATAAGGAACAGGCGATACATATTACAATTAAAATGTGACGGCGATCGACTTGACGATTGAAATCAAAAATAGGTATTTAACAAGAGTAAAGAACTAAACTATAATACAAATAATTAGATGCGGGCTATCAACAGAAGGATACTATAAATATACATACTCAAATATACATACTCAAAAGTGTGTTGAGTAGAAGAAATTACCTTGTCTAGATCATCAACAATCATCATGTCAATCCATGTACTAGAATGATCGGTGTGGTGCGTGGTATTATGGGGAACTATAGATAATCCGGCGGAGAACACTACAGATTTTAAATAGTTAGTTAAATTGTTGGTGGCAATAAGATTTGTGTTTAGGTCACCAGTAAGTACAATGTTATTATGATTTGGTATAAGGTAAGAAATTTCAGTCTCAAGTTCCCTGCCGTAGGAAGCATTAGGAGGTTTGTTAAACCACACCCACCAACATGCTGTCATGAGACGAAGATACCTTGATAAAAAGGTATTCAACAATAGGGTAATTGGCAGGAGGACTCATTCCCACCTGTACACCCCTTAAGCTGTCATTTACGTCAAGACGAGATTTGTAAACTATTATATAAATAATTTTTAGGGAAAATTCAAAATTATTATCAACTCTTGAAGTATTAAAATAGTTTCAGTAAATATGAAGGGGTTAACCAGCCCTATCCGACCCCCCGACTTTTTGTACAGCAGCCGTTGTCGCTTACAAGTTCCACATGACGGGTGAACTCATCCGCTAGCCACCAGATAGCGCCACATTCGTCCTGTTCCAGAAAAACGTTGAGTCTTGTTGAAATTAAAGTAAAAACGGAAAATCGTCCGATTAAATCCGAAATCTGTCCGGTCTGAAATATCAACTCCGGAAATAGTCCGATTCTATCCGAAATTAATCAGCAGGTTTTAGTTGTCATTCGGTGAAATTAAAGTGAGAACGGAAAATCGTCTGCTTTAATCCGAAATTCTTCCGGTCAAAAACATGTACTCCGGAAGCAGTCCGATTCTATCCGAAATTAATCCGCAGGTTTAAGTTGTCATTCGGTGAAATTAAAGTCAAAACGGAAAATCGTCTGATTAAATCCGAAATCTGTCCGGTCTAAGACATCAACTCCGAAAATAGTCTGATTCTATCCGAGATTAATCCACAGGTTTTAGTAGTCATTCGGTGAAATTAAAGTGAAAACGGAAAATCGTTCGATTAAATCCGAAATCTGTCTGGTCTAAAACATCAACTCCGGAAATAGTCCGATTCTATCCGAAATTAATCCGCAGGTTTTAGTAGTCATTCGGTGAAATTGAAGTGAAAACGGAAAATGGTCCGCTCAAATGCGATATTCGTCCGGTCCAAAACATCGAATCCGGAAACGGTCCGATTCTATCCAAAAAGAAGGGAAGAAAGGAGAATCCAATTCATAATAAAATCATTCACTCTAAAATTGAATTCAAATCACGAAAATACGCAAACATCTCTCCCTTGAGTGAATCTACAATCCGTCACTTTTATCGTCAATTAACGATTTAAATTTTAGTGGGAATTTTTATCGTAAGAATCAATCTTACTCAATTTTTGTTTATTTAATCATCAAGTTTAGTTATAAAATGGTTAGGGCTAGTTTTTATATCCTATCAATATTGGAATCAACTTGTATGGTTGGTTGCAATTTACTGGACAGGAAAAAGTAAACGCAAATTGAACGAATGTCTCTATGAAAATTAATATCATTGAGATAAGTTTAAAATGCAACATTACTACTATTACTAAAAATTAGTATAATTTTTAGTAAAATTAAGATCTCTAACTAAAATCAGCCAACTTCAGTTATAATTGAATTGAGAATATTGATAAACTCAAAATCGACCCCGGCTGGATAGATTGATAATAATGTTACAACATACTTCGTTCAAAAGTGTTCTAATTTTTTTCCTCAAAGTGCATTAAAAATCTAATCAAAAATGACTTCTCGTACAACTTTTTAACATCCTGTTTTCGCTCATTTATAATTAAATACTCTATAAGTGTATCGAATTTCATTTTTCTAGTTCAGTTTGCTATAACGGATAAGATTAGGGTGTATTGCGTTCGAATAACTAGAACTAGACAAATATCGGGCAAAGACGGATAAGATCTAAATTATTCGCATTCGTCAGAAAGGACAAATTTCGGATTTAACCGGTTTTTGTCCTCCGGATTCTATCCGGTCGTGCCCGAAATTAGTCAGGTCGAAGCTTCGAAGGTAGGTCGGAGCTTCGACCGGACAAATTTCGGACACGACCGGATAGAATCCGGAGGACAAAAACCGGATCACGTCCCGGACAATTTCGGACAAATTTCCGAATCCGGAATTTGTCCGAAATTCGTCCGGAATTTTTAGCAGGGTTGTCTTTATACAAAAGTAATGTAAGAGTTTATTGTTATAAGCAATTTTGTAGAACCTAAACAAGAATTATTTATTAAATTCTAAAAACTAATTCTTAATTGCTTCAAAAAATGTATATTGGAAAACATACGTTGTTTTTTAGAGAAAATTAGGCGATATGTATGTTTCCAATGTGCAAAAAAAGATGTCTACGAAGTTCTATTCGAATTTTGTGCTTGGTTTTTAAAAACTCCGAATTCTTCATAATCCTCAATAATTTTTGACCTAATTGAGATATTTATCGTTTTCTTCTTGTTTTGATAGCGTTTATTATCTTATTTTGAAATCCACAGAAAAATATAAAAAAGGTTTAAAATTAATGAAATGGCGGTTTTTCTAAATATATGAAAAGTCGCTTTTTCAAAAAAACCCACACTTATATTTTTTGCCAATTTTTTGTTGAATTTTTACTTTCATGAGGAAGATATCTTGTGAGTTTTATGGGGGCTAAATAACTTTTGTCGACAGGAGAATTTTTGTTTGATAAAATCGAATTTTCGAATTTTTCTCGCAAACAACGACAGATATGAAAAAATGTTGCGATAAAACTTTGTACGTCTAAAAAAGTTCTATGCAAATAGCCCCTTGCTCTTTTGCGATATTTTTGCAGAAACTTTTCAAAAAGATTGCGAAGAATAAAAAACTGGGATTTTCCAGAAAATATTTTTTTCATGTTCTCAAAATTTTATGAAATGAATAAAAGATTTTCTGGAAAACGGCACCTTTTCATTCTTCCCAATATTTAAACAAAGTTTCTGCTAATAGAAGAAAGGCATCATATCAGCTTTATGCGGGCTAAACCATTCTTGAGTATGGGATAATTATTTTTTTCCTAACAATTTAATTGCTGAATTATTCTCGCAAATGATGCAAAATATCGTAAAAGAGCAAGGGGCTATTTGCATAGAACTTTTTTAGACGTACAAAGTTTTATCTCAAAATTTCTTCATATCTGTCGTTGTTTACAAGAAAAATTAGAAAATTTGATTATATACAAAAAATTCTGCTGGCGACAAAAGTTATTTAGCCCGCATAAAACCCACAAAATATCTTTATTATGAAACTAAACATTCAACAAAAAATTGGCAGAAAATATAAGTGTGGATTTTTTTTTAAAGCAGCTTTTCATATTTTGTAGAAGAGCCACCGCCATTTTATTAATTTTGAAGCTTTTTTTATATTTTTCGCTGGGTTTCAAAGTAAGACAATAAACGCTATCAAAATCCAAAAGAAAACGATGAATACCTCGATTAGGTTATTATTAGGTTATTATTAATTATAATATTAGGATTTGTTATTTGTTGCAGGTGGGTTTAAAGAGACCTTATTTAGTCCCAGGTGTATGATAGTACTAATATTGTATGTTATTTAGTTGTGCATTTTAGAAAAATATACTGAATTTGTTGTTTTTGCGAATATTTTCTTATTCGTTTAATTCATTCATTCCCCCCCCCCCCTCTTTTTGAACGTATATTTTGTAAAAGAGAGTTTATTTTATTCCTTGATAACAAAATATGATACAATAAATATGTGTTTGAATTATAGAAATATCTCTACACAAACATTTTAATTGGCTTGTTATATTTAGCCAAAAAAAATTTTCTCGTTCTTAAAAATTGAATTATTAAAATTTAGAAGTTATTAATTCCTAATTTATTATACTAAAATAATGTTAAGATACTATTACATTTGCTAATTTCATTATTCAAGTTTCTATGATATTTGTATATTATAATTTTTTCTTGTTACATTTTTTATTATAATATTTCGTTTTCTCTTAGGATTTTTATTTTGTCAATAGGGTTCTGACTTCCAATTTATTATAAAATTAATTTATATTTGTTATTAATAAATGTTATTCTTAATATATAGTACCTATTAAACATTTCATCAAAAAACACATACACATATGAAATTTTGAGAATACTGCGATATATTATTATTATTATTATTATTATTATTATTATTATTATCGATTAGCGATTCGAACTCGAAAGTTCATCGCCTCATCTACCCGAAACCGCCACACATCTCTATCCTGTGCATCCTCCATCCAGTTTAAGTAATCATGTCCTAGTTCTTTTAGATCATCCCTTACATTTTTCTCCCATCTGATTCTCGGTCTGCCTAGAGGTCTCTTACCAATCGGTTTCCCTCTTAAAACTTGCGCCACTGTTCTTTCATTGCCCATTCTTGCTACATGCCCCGCCCATCTTAGTTTACGCGCTTTCATTACTTTATTAATATTTTCTGACCCGTAGAGAGCGTGCAGCTCATCATTATGCAGTTTCCTCCATTCACCAGTCTCTTCGTCCCTCTTTGGACCATAGATTTTTCTAAGTACTTTATTTTCAAAAACTCTAAACCTATTCTCCTCTCCTTTCGTCAGGGCCCACGTTTCACACCCGTACATAACGACCGGCATTATTATTGTTTTGTAAATTCTTACTTTGATGTTTCTAGATATCAATCGCGATTTTAGTAGTGTGTTTGCTGCATAGTAGCACTCATTGCCAGCGTGCAGCCGTGCATTGATTTCCGTTTTAATATTATTTTTGCTAGTTATAATAGACCCGAGGTATTTAAACTCGTTAACCCTTTCGAATTTCATATTTCCGGCCATAAGATCCCCGCCTACATTACTTTGTTCGGATCTGACGACGGTCATATATTTTGTCTTTGATTCGCTAACTTCCAAACCAATATCTTTGGCTTTTGTGATCAAGATCTCTGCGTTTTTAGCTACGGTTTCTTTATCATCCCGTAGTAAGTCGAGATCATCCGCATACCCAAGAATTTGTATTATCCCATTGAGGGTTGCACCAGTCGGATTCACTTGTACTTGTCGGACCACGTATTCTAAAACTAAGTTGAAAAGGACGCACGAAAGTGCATCGCCCTGTTTCAGGCCATCGCGGATCGAAAACTCTTCCGATAAACTTCCGTTTGCACGTATTCTACCCCTACTGCCGCTTAAGCAAATTTCGATAAGTCTAACTAATTTTCTTGGTACACCCAAGAACTCTAGGATCCAGTACATTCGTTCGCGTATAATAGAGTCGTAAGCTTTTTTGAAATCGACAAATAGCTGATGCGCTACTTCATTAAATTCCCATTTCTTTTCTAACAGTTGTCTAATTGTAAACATTTGATCGCTTGTAGATCGGTTTCGGCGGAATCCACACTGGTAATCCCCAATGATTTCCTCGGCAAAAGGAGTTAGTCTACTTAAGATTACATTGGACAGGATCTTATAACATGAAGGCACAAGTGAAATTCCCCGATAATTGTTACAATTCGTTTTATCGCCTTTTTTAAAGATAGGAATAATAATAGAGGTATTCCATTCCTCCGGCATGCGTTCTGTTTTCCAAACTGCGCGTATTAATTTACAAATTTGCCTTGTGAGGCAGGGGCCTCCATTTTTTATCAGTTCTGACGGTAGGTCGTCGATGCCCGCGGCTTTGTTATTTTTTAACTTCTTTATGGCCATTTCTATTTCTATATCAGTAGGATCATCAATTAATAGATCAACAGTGTGGATTTCACCGAGATTACCTTCAACGGGGGCTTCGCGTACATTTAATAACTTATCGAAATAGTTTTTCCATAAATTCAGTCTCTCTGTCGCATCGGCTACTAGATTGCCATTTTCGTCCCTCATTACTTCCGTTCTACTTTGAAAGCCTTTCCTTATAAAATTGATTCCCCTGTACATCTCACGCGGGTTATTTTGTTTATTATGCGTTTCTATTGCTAGTATTTTATTCTTTTCGCACTCCCTTTTCTTGGATCTATAAAGCCTATTTGCACTTTTACTAATCTCGAGATACTTCTTATGTGTTTGATCGCACTTATTTTGTAAACTAATTAGTTTGGCCTTCCGACGTTTTTCAAACCAAAGTTTGCACTCTTCGTCAAACCATGGTTTGCTTTTGGTTACTTTCTTTAAACCTATAGTAAGTTTCGCGGCTGTCTTTATCGCCTTTTTCATATTGCTCCACAGGGTTTCCGAGTCCTCCACGTAATTATCGTTATCGTCTCTCTGTTCTTGGAGAACGTCGAAACTATTAGAGATCTCAACTTGATAATTTAATATTTCTGTTGGTGTTTTAAACTTATCTATATTGAAACGAACTGTTGGCTCTGTGCGGCTTCTTTTGTTACTTAACGCTAGCCTAGATCTTAGTTTTACCATCACGAGAAAGTAGTCTGAATTTAAATCCGCTCCCCTGCACGATCTTATATCGAGAATGTTTGTATGACGTCTTCTGTCAATTAGAACGTGATCAATCTGATTGCGAGTGTTACCATCTGGTGATGTCCAGGTGGCCTTATGTATATTTTTATGCTTGAAAAATGTGCTTTTGACAACGAGGTTCTTTGAAGCTGCAAAGTTTATTACTCTAGTCCCATTATCATTACTGACGTCATGCAAACTTTCCGACCCTATTGTAGGCCTATACATCGGTTCTTTTCCAATTTTCGCGTTGAAATCTCCCAATACTATTTTTGCGTCATACGTTGAGAACTTGTAAAAAACCTGTTCGATTGTTTCGTAAAAAAGATCCTTAGTATCTTCGTCTTTGTCCTCGGTGGGGCAGTGCACGTTGACCCACACCTGTTTGCTGAAATTACCCTTTAGTACAATATATGATAACCGATCGTTAATGAATTGAATGTCGATAACCGCTTGCGAAATTCGTTTATTAATGAGAAAACCGGTTCCCAATCTGAACCCCTTAGCTCCCCCATAGTGAAAAGTATAGTCATCCTTAGAAATTGACGCGAAATCGCCCGGCCAGCAGGTTTCTTGAAGTGCTATTAAGACAGTATCGTATTTGATTGCTATCTCAATGAGTTCGCTAAATCCGCCAGTATTTAGACTACGCGCGTTCAGAGTTCCCGCCCTTAGATATTTTACGGTAGTTTTTTGTTGTTGCAAGTTAGCCATGGTAGTTTCGTGGAAATCCGCACGTTAGGATCCTATTCCGATCGTAGGTGAGTCCACCGTCCCAGAAGTGATAACCCCCATACCTCTCTGGGTCTAAGTATGGGAGCTTTCCGACTTGGACAAGGACCGTGTCAACTTGTCGTCAGACACATTACAGTTTCATCCTCGTATCCTAACATCCCCCTGCAAGGCAGCGCGCCTACTGGCATCAATACCCCTCTGGCCCTGTGCAGGCGAATCATTCCACACATCCCTTGCGGGCAGTGTCATCGCTGCGGTGTCCAATATATAGCACTTTTAAAACAATGTTTTTTCAATAATCCTTTTAGATTTCAATGACTTTTATATTTTTCAAATATCAATTACCCATCAAAGAGTTGTTGGTCTTAATTTTGCAAACTGAAATGATCGGGAATGTTTTTATTTAATATTAATTATTGACTTTTCCATAAGACCAATGCTTTTCTGGAACAGGACGATCGACGCGCCGCCCGACGGATTAGTTCACCCGTGAAGTGGAACTTGTAAGCGACAACTACTTTTCTCAACTTTGACTGGCCGCCATTTTGTCAAAAAAATTTTTTTGTCAAAATCCTTCGGTTAAGGACGAGAAAAACTTATAATTTATTGAAATATTTTTGAATTTCCCATTTCAGATGATCGAGTCCTGAGCAGTGTTGCTCACCGCAATACACCTTCAAAAAATCATACTACGATGTATCAGTAGTAACTCATGAAATAATGTGTATTCTTAAATGAAAATTAGTGTAAATTAGGTTTATATGATACTCTTTCAAATATACAAACTTTTACCAAAAAGTATTTTTTCATTTTTTCAAAACAAAAAAATATATATATAATTCACTTTTTTATTGCGTTGAAAGTAGGGCTAACCCCTTAAATAAAGCGAGTTCACAGCGTCATTCTTTTATCACATATACAGTTTGCCTATTCCAAGACCACTTTCATTATTAAAAAAAAAATGATTATTTATTTGAACAACAATGATACAATGATATTATTGTATTCGACAATCATTCGGACTTGTCAATAAACAAAAAAAAAAGCTTGGAAATCGCAACTTGGGTTTTTTATGCAAATTTAAAATTCCCGCCAAGACTGGTGGCAGCAGCATGCAGATGCAGTCATTGCAGCACAGTAGATGTATAGGGGGTTTCTGGATCAATTAGTATTAGTGCATGTCTGTGTGAGGTAAGCCTGTGTGCGTGTGTCTGTATGAGGCTGACATCGAGACCGTTCTAGAACATTCCTTTGATGACGTCACAGTAATATTGCGCAACAGTGCCAGCCAAATTCATGTAACAACAGGTTCAAAGTTATTTCTTATCTCAAACATTTTTCGCGTAAATACTTTCAAGGTTATATTTTGCTTTGTCCTGTCAATTTCTACTGCGTAATATAGTTATTGCAAGAAAAACAAGGATGATTTATCGCGTTTCTAACTCAAAAAGTAAGACGGAGTCTGGATACGCGTTACAAGACGGGTTCTAAGCCACGGTTTCTAAGCCACTTTTACAAGACGCGTTCTAAGCCGCGCGTTCTAAGCCACGGTTTCTAAGCCACTTTTACAAGACGGGTTCTAGGCCACGGTTGCTAAGCCACTTTTACACGACGGGTTCTAGGCCACGGTTTCTAAGCCACTTTTACAAGACGGGTTCTAAGCCACTTTTACAAGACGGACTCTGGATATGTATTCTCGGAGGGTCCTGATGATATCATAGAATAATATTGCACAATTCTTAATTCATGCAACAACAGGTTCAAGGTTATTTCTTATCTCAAGCATTTTTCGCGTAAGTACTTTCAAGGTTATATTTTGCGTTGCAAAAAAAAATTATATCCCAAACGTGTCGATTGTAATGCAGAATCTTCTAGAATTTTTAAAGATAAAGAGGAAGATACAATTAAAATTAAAATTAAAAAATATTTGAATAATATAGTTGAGAGATTGTCTAAAGGAATAAAGCATTTCTTATGGTAGGTCATATGTTCAGGATTCTTATCGCTTCATTCTGACATCAAGTAGCGAGCAAGGACTAGAGAGATAACGTCCAGACTTGTTTTAGACGTTTTCATTTCAGAAGCAGCATTCATGCATCGACAGTCTCAAACTGCACACATTTCATTAGACTCTGCTTTCGTTCTCTAGAGATCAGTTCTTTTTACTGCTCGCAAAAGTTCGCTTTCTTAGTCGATCCACACAGTTTGATAATATAATCATTCTTTTGCCATATGCTAGGTCCCGTCAACCTCTCGATGTGTTAATGAAATAAGATACTGCAAACAATTTGGAGACTCAAGAGAGAGATAATACAGTGTGCATTTTATTCCAGGCTTTTTCACACGTGCTTTAACTTATTTAAGGTAAACGTCCCAGTACTCCCCGCGGTCCCAGTGATCGCCAGTTTTGAAGTGTAAACGCCAGAAGTAAGTATTTTCCGCATTAAAATACATTCCTAAAATATTTTTAAGTAAGTTTGAACAGTGCTTGTCATGGAAACCAAATTAGTTTTTTTGTACAAATAGTGCACATGGGTAAAAAAAATTGATTTGTATTGCCGGTGGCCATGAATCACGAAACGTGGAAAATATCTTAACATTTAGGTTATGAAAGACGTTTCTTTGTTTAAGCTTTTAATATGTCAAGAAATTACTTGATCGGGACGAAAATTATTTTTTTTTTTAATGAAAGATCATTTTTGTTTCATAAAATTAAGCAAATTCTTCATTTAGTACCTTCCCGTTCGAGAAATATCGGGCGCGATTATAGGGACATTTCAAAAGTATAGTTGCTGGAGTAATCACGGGACGAATCTGTCAAAATTTTATTTCCATATTTCGTTACAAATAATGATTTAATTAATTTCAAAAAGGCGTGAAATGAAATCGGAGAACTGACTTGTTACTGCGTGAAAAGTAATCGTAATGTAAATTAGTGCTTAAAACTGAAAAAAGGTGATGTAAAATATTGGCATGACTATAGTGATTTCATCAGCAATTTTTTAGTTTATTATCATTTTTTAGTGAAGTTAATATTTATTGAATAGTTTTTAATTAGCTAACATTAATCTATACTGCATAATATAAAGAAAAATGTGTAACACATATATAATTATTGATAGTTTTAATGTTCTGACAACGTAAATAGAACATAACCTCCAAATACACATGATTTTTTTAGTCACTGCAATTTATCAAATTTCGTCATTGTGTTTATAATTTATGTTGCAAAAAAGTTAATTATACAACTTACCAGTGTGTAAATTTCTGCATCCCATGTAATTATGTTGTACTTAGCCATTTTATAGAACAAAGTTAGGTTATATGACTTTATACAACTCAATATTATTTTTCGAATTTTATTTTAAAAAGGAAAGTGTTAATAATTTTTAATTAAAATATTTAGCATTATAAAAGAGTTTCATCATTGTAGTTATCACTTATCGTGATAAAAATTCTAATAAATATTTACTTCGATTTATTTTTGAGACAACTTTATTTCTTATAAATAAAATATTAATTTTATTCGAAAATATTTTTAATTGAAATAAAAACTAAAATTTTAAAAGAAAATTCATTTTTATTATGATTAATTATTATAATGTCCATCAGACGTATTGTAACTATCAGAAGATTCGATTTTGAGGTTATGTTTCGACGGATTTCATCTCGGAGGCCTCAATCTCTCGTCAATCAATATAAAACTAACAATACATCTTTCATTTCATTAAAGTATACTTAAAATACAAAGATACACTTGAAATCACGTCCAAATCACTAAAAACTGATTTCAAGAAAACTTAACCTTTTTGGCGAAGACTGGGAAACGACTGGCGATTACTAGTACATGGCAGATTCGGAAATGGCGGTGACTGGGACATCGGTGCTTTTTGACTTTTAATTGTTTATCAATAAGAAGCAATATCAAATATAATGTAAAACCAATTTTTATAATATTCTAGGATGTTTAATGCTTCAATCAGTACCAATAATTTTTTAACTAATCCTTCCAAAACAATTTTCGTTTTTCAGCATCTTTTTCATCTCTTATTTAGAAAGGGCAATTTTGCATATTACATGTTGAAGATTTAAATTTATAAAAAAATAAGCTAAATACAAAACAAATATTTTACAATTTTCAATCATCCACTAAAGCTACTGTATAATATAGTTTTATTGAAATCGCGGATGATTATATTGCTTTCCAGCTAACTAACTTAATTCAGCGGTCAAATTTTTTTTCTACAATGTTGAATCGTTTTAGAACTTTGAAATAAAGAGGTAGATATATTTACTATCAGAGGCCATAAAAACGTACCTTACTGATATTCTACAGCTGTAGTGCTTATTTTCTAGAATATTCTTTATAACGTCATCAACTTATACTGCGAAATTTTTGGAAAGAATGTTCGTAAACAAGTTCAAGGTTATTCTAATGACACATTACATTTTACATTGCACAAATTATATTCCAAACGTGTCGATTATAATGTAGAATCTTCCAGAACTTTGTTGCATCATATGATGCAATATCTGGAAACATTGCGCAAAAGTCTCCAGAAAAATGGTAGAGGGGGTAAGCGTCTATAAAAAAAGCTATGTGCTTAGTTTCTAGAATATTCCTGATGACATCAAATTATACTGCGCCATTTTTTTTTCGTAAACAAGTTCAAGGTTATTTTCAATGACAAATTACATTTTGCGTTGCAAAAAATTATATCCCAACGTGTTGATTATAATGCAGAATCTTCTAGAACTCAAGGATAAAGAGGAAGATAAAAAATTAAAATCAAAAAATATTTCAAGCCAATCGAATAATATAGGTTAAAGAGTATCTAAAGGAATAAAGCATTTATTCGAGTAAGGTCATATGCTCGGGATTCTTATTGCTTTATTCTGGTATCGAGTAGCGAGCGAGGACTCGAGATAATGTTCAGATGTGTTTAAACGTTTTGATTTTAGAAACCATTTGATGCACTGACCGTCTAAGTCTGCATAAATTTCATTAGTCCCTGCTTTCGTTCTCTAGAGATCACTTGTTTTTACTCCTCATAAAAGTTTGATTCCATAGTTAACCCACAACGTTTGATAATCATGCTTTTGCCATATGCTAGATCCGTCAACCTCTCGACGTGTTATGCATTTTATTCCGGGCTTACTCACACGTGCTTTAACTTATACATACATATTAAGGGTGCACTGCCCGACACTTATCGCTTCTTATATCATATAAACACACTTGATATGAATTCACATGCCTTTTTTATTCACAGATGTATGCTCGTTTTTCAACACCTTTTTCATCTCATATTTGGAAAGGCCAGTTTTGCCTATTACACGTTGAAAATTTAAAATAAATGTATAAAAAACAAGCTAAATACAAATTAAATATAATCAAATATTTCGAAATTTTCAATCATCCACTAAAGCTACTGTATTAGTAGATGGGTAAAGCTGGGTTCTGAACCAAAAAGTAAGATGGAGTCTGGATACACATTTAAAGATGGACATTGGATCTCACTTTTGAGCCGCTATTTCAAGACGGACTGTCGATATTTAATCTAGGAGGGTCCTGATGACATCATAAAATAGTATTGCGCAATTATAACAACCGAATTCATGTAAACAGCTTCAAGGTTATTTCTTATCTCAATTAAACATTTCGTGTGAATACTTTCAAGGTTACATTTTGTTTTGTCCTTACATTTTCTACTGAGTCATATGGTTATTAGAAAAAAAAAAACAAGGATGATTTATTGCTTCCTTATAGATAATATATTCAACTAAAAATTCCTGTCTTTATTTAGTGTGGAAATAATTCATGAAAAAAACATTCTGCAGTCTAGAAAAACTTCTGGAACTTTAAGATATATTATTAGAGAACATTTTACAGTTAAAGTGGTTCATGTCCGTGCTAAGTTTCTGAAATATTTTGATAACGTCATCCTGAATTCCTACCTTGCCAACATTGATACAAGAGAGGTACCGAACCAGGGAGACAGAACCACTTTTTCACGAGAGGGCTACTGAGCCAAATCTATGTATTTAGATGCAAGATATTGGACCACTAATACAAGAGGGATACTGAGCCACTTGTTTACAAGAGGGTTACTGAGTCACTTTTCCAAAAGGAAGGTGCATCTCTACTTTACCGACATCAAGACCATTCCACAGCTGGTCACAAAATCATATTGCGCAATTGTTAGTGCCAAATTTGTCTAAGCAGCTTTTCTAGAAAAACTTTCAAAAACATTCTACATGTAGTTTGATAATAATAATAATAATCTGAGGATATATAATAATGCATAATTATTTAATGTGTGTTCGGTTTATTGGAGACTGCTGAAAGACAGTTGAATTGAAGTATTTATTAAAAGAATAGTGGTTTGTTCGATAATGGCTTTTCACTGAAAATTGTATGATGAATGAAATAACATTCATATTTGAAAATGTTCAGGATATGAAAGGAAGATTAATAGCAGAGATGGTAATACGTATATGTATAGTGGAGAATTCTGATTTATGAATACAAATGCATATATTGCTTTCTACGAAAGAAAAAAGGAGAAGGAACACATTTTTCAACAATATTTTACTCTTATTATATCATACGTAACAAAAATGATGAATATACCATAGAAAAAGTATAAATCCAACCAAGACAAAGAATCATCCAAATAAGTGCTGGAACGAGAGCTGTTATGACAATTTGGAGGAGTTAGGTGAATGTTGATTACAACAGAAATGAAGTTTTTCTATTCAAACTAACATTTATGACATCATCTCATTGGTTTAAACATAAGCGTCAATGGTTTTTAAATAAAGAAGAAGCTGTTTCGAGAAAGTCCACGAAACACCTTCTTATGATGAAGAAAAGTAAGGATAAATAATAATATGAGTGAAGTATGTGCAAGAGAGAACCATGTGATGTAATTTACTTATAAGCTGTAGAATAAATTAATTTTTATATTCTAAACAATCAAACTGATAATAAAGTGACAGCAAGGTATGAAGCATGTCTGTAGACTAGAGAGGGAGAGGGAGAGGGAGAGGGAGAGGGAGAGGGAGAGGGAGAAGAAGAAG
>CAKNYM010014079.1:0-10399 GCA_932195095.1 Andricus curvator | reverse complement strand
AGAATGCCCAGAGGTAGACCGCCGAAAGAATGGTTAGAATCTGTAAATGAGACATTGATCCGTAGAGACATAAGAAGCCATAGAAACACAAGAGCTTGCATGAAAAAATGCATGGACGTGAAGGAAGCTAGAGTAGTATGCCAGGACAGAAAAGTGTGGCGACAAATAGTTTATAAACAGAGTGACAGTAGAATGAATGGCGCCTGAAACAAAGACCTTGGATACTAATGGGCCCAAGTGGAGAACCATACATAACAATTCTGTGAGGCTCTTCACTTGGGGTGATCGCTAGAGAGATTGATCAGCAACCTGGGTCGGAGCAGTGTTGCGGAATAAACGTGTCATTTAAATAAATAACACGAGAATTCCAGATCAATCTGAAATATTTATACCTAACATCCATATACCTATCTACCTTATACCTATATACCTACATGCCTACATAACTTACAACCTTACACCTATATACCTATTCAACCTATACACTACTATTCTCCAACCGAGCAAGTCACGCCTACCCCGAAAGGGAAATGGCTTAATGGTATAATAATAATAATAATAATTATAGCTTTTAATAAAATCTCCCAGTTATTTTCAAACTTTTATTCATACCTACAATGTTAATTTTAATAGCAATTCAAAAATAACCAAATTTTAAACAATTCAAACTGATTGATCAATTTTAAATTTAAGATAGACCGTGGCTAGTCGTCCAGCTTTTCAGGATGAATAGAGAACATCTAGCAAACTTGATTGGTGGAGCTGGAAAAGGGATAGGGGTTCTGTCCTTTCCGCGCGGGCTATTCGTCGAAAAAGCTGGACCACTAGATACTTTGTTTAAAAAATAGTTTATATAAAATATAACCATTTTGAATACAGGCAATTAATATTGAATAATTTTAAATTGCAAATCTTAACAATCAACTCATTTAAAAGTGAAGCGTCCACAAGAAAATGATTCTAAATCTTATCCATATAATAATGGAAGTAAGAGTAATAAACAAAATGTCAGAATAAAGAAAAAACGTTATGACACTTTTTGATATTTATTTATTCTGAAGTTAAATTAGGACTTTAGAGAATAATTGAGTATTCAAAGAAATCTCCGTAGTTTAATGAATTTCGGAAATATTGGCCATTTCCACAATATTTGATTATTTATTTTTGAACAAATTACTTAAATATAAATTCATTATTTTCGTGAAATCTAATAGTTCAATTAGGTTTGCCGTATCACGCATATTCAAACGGAACAAAACTTGTTTTTAAAAATGGAAATATCACATTATTTTCTATAAAAAATCCTCTTTTGATCCAATATTCTCATTTCAATAATAACTTATCTACTATGTCAGTTAGTTTGCTCATGGATATTTTGATTAGAAATGGTTACTAGCTTTATATATTTTTTATGATTTTTTAATTTATCACAATTTTTTTTAATAGATGCCATTTTAATAATATAAATCACGATCATTTTAATGCAAAATATTTTTTTCTTCAACTAACAGATAAACTAGAGTATATATTTGTTTATGGATTGCTGAACCCAAAAAAACAACAAGTTTTTAAAATCAATGTGGAAATACGGACTGTTGACGATTGAGAACAGTCAATTCCCACCATTGTACAACTTTAAATCCTAAAAAATGAATTAAAACAATTAGTAATTATGTAAACAATTCAAGATTTATGTTGATACATAATCTGGTCCTTAATTTTGAATAAGAATCTGGTAATGTCTAAAAAATAAGAGTAAAACCATTTTGAAATATAATTCCTCTCCTCTTACTTCATCTACTTCTCCTTCCTTTCCGTAGTATACTGCTGTACTGTACTCTACTTTTCCATCATCTCCTTCCTCTCTCCTCACTTTCTCTACTTACCCAACTTCTCCACTAACCCTCCTGTAACTTCCCCTAACTTCCCTACTCCTCAATTCCCAAACTTTCCTCCCCTCACTTTATCTGCCATCACTCCCCCTACTTACCATCTCCTAACTTCCCCTCACTTACCTACTTCTCCTCCCCTAACTCCCGCTAATTCCCTGCTCCTCATTCCCCATATTCCCTTACCCTCGTTGTCCATACTTTCCCTCCTCCCTATACCATACTACTATACTATTCTACTATTGTACCAGACTTCTCTATACCCTAATTCCCCTCTCCTCACTTCTCCTACTACGTCATCCATCTACTACCCCTCTCGTCAATTCCACTTCCCCACCGAACTGTCACTTCCTTACATCCCTTCCCACAATCTCTCATCATCTAACTTCCCCTCACTTCACTCCTCATACTTGGCCTTTTATCATTTCCCCACTTTCCCTCCGCTTATTTCCCCTCACTCAACTTTCCCGGAAAAATGTCACCTTAACTTTAAAAATTAGAAAAAAATTGGCCTAATTTAAATTTTTTTCATAACTTACAAAACTCATACTTTTTTAATTGAGTAAAATGCACAATTTTTTGGAAAAAGTTGAATATGTCGCCGAAATTGCAAAAAACATAAAAAATTCCTAAATCATGAAAAAAAATAGTCCAAAAAATCTGAATACCAACATTTTTTTTTGGTTCAAGCTGAAACAATTTCAGATTTGACATATTCAGCTGTTTCCAAATTCTGATCATATGAGTTGGATATTCAAAAAAAATTTCTAAATCATATGCTCAGAATTTGGAAAGAGTTGAATACGTCAAAGATGTAAACCGATTAATAATTCACTTTCTTCGGATGCCAACTCAAAAAATTTTGTCCTCGGCCTCCCTGTTATTTTTTAATTTCTTTCTCAATCACTTTCACTGATTTTTAGAGGAATTTCATGATTGAAACATCGTTTTCCTTCTTCAACAAATGGTCTTGGGGGCCTTTGTGCTCTTACGACGTAGAGTTTTCCACTGAATTTTCCCTGGCAACTCGAACAAGTCGCATAAATTTTGCCGATCAGTTTTTGGATCAGCCACATGGTGAGGGGGTGAGAGATGGCGGTGGAGGCCAACCAGCATTGGCCGCTGAAGCGTGGCCCACCAACTCTGTGTCGTACTTTGTAGACTGGCTAAAGTCTGAAACTCACCGCTGACCCCATGTAAAAGCATTTGTTACCCGCTGTTTCCGGTCGACTCGCTCTAATGGGGTAATAAAGAGGGTTTTGATCAGCCCAACAAGTTTTCCCTTTATTCACTCTTTTCCCTTTTGTAAGTGAAATTAAATTCGCACAATATTCCCATGAAAACGTCTCACGATAAGTGCGGTTATTGCCTCGACAAACGCTCATGTCACCAACTTCAATGATAAAACAGTTTGGAAAGTATCCGACCTTGTGATGTATCAGAAACAAGAATAATTTCTGGTCAATTGCGATGATATCCCCTTGATAGTACTCCCCTTTGGTAGCCACAACTTTCAATTAGCGATCCTTTCACTTTCGGAAGCACTGCTTAAATTCACCTCTCGGAATAGCTAACAGCTGCTTCGTCGCATTATGTTTTATTTCATCTACGTCTTGAAACCGTTTTACATTTAGAGGGTACTTCAATTTGGGAAGCAACCAGAAATCAGAGGGAATCAGTTCAGGATTGTATGGGGGCTTCCGAAGTTGTGTAAGACCGTATTTCGCCAGAAATTGCTGAATAAGCTGCGATGAATGGGCAGGTGCGTTGTCGGGGTGAAGGAACCAGTCACCACTTTTTGGGCTTATCCCGAAATCTTATCTAAAAATTTCTGAAGTAAGATTATATGGAATTCCGAGGTCTTCTATCTCTTTCTCTATTAAACGACGATTTTCATTAATTGAAACTCGCACTTGTTCCGCGTTTTGAGGTATTTTGACCTTGCGAGCCTGCCAGAGCGAGGGTCACTTTCCACTGAAGTACGGCCACTTTATATCACCTAAACAACTATTTAATTTGTTTTTTACTCAAAGACTCATCAACATACACTTCCCGAATCATGACGATGGTTTCCAAGCATAAATGTCCAAGTGTTTGGCAATAAATTATGTTCGAAAAGAGCTTAAAATTAAGCTTAAATATTGTACTACACCCATGCACAAAACAAAGGGTAAAATGCCTTTCAGCTGAAAATGCTTGGAATAATCTGGGTATGCAACAAAATTAAGATCACGTAAGGGTAAAATAAAAATTAGTGATCTTTCATCTTACCCTTGCTTATCTTCATTTTTTTTTGCATCCCGAGATTACCCTCAGCATTTTTACCTGAATCATTTTTTACCCTTTCTTTTTTCTGTGCTTCTACTGTTTCGATAATTTCGCGGCAGGACTATTTGTGATATATTCTCTAACTTCAACTTTAATATATCTGCTATTTTTGAGCTACCGAAATCTCTGAGTTTAATTAAATCCTAAAAAGTGTCACCTCTTTGAAATTCAACAATTCCTCACTTTGAGTAAATTTTGTAGGCAAAGGATAAAAGCTTAATTTCAGAGAGGGATTATCATTCAAAGCAGTACCGAAAAATTTGAGGGGAGTAAAAGATAAAAAGAAAAAAAAGAAGCCTTTTCTTCTTTCCCTATTATCGCTGATTGTTCTGGAGGGTAGTGTCTCAATCAATCTCTACCCAACCCCTTGTTTAAAAAAAATTTAATTTCTGCGGAAGGACCAAATGTACAGAAAATAGCTTTTTGTAAAAATCTCTAATTATATATATTTTTTGTAATTTCGAACATGCAGATCAATAATTCAGAAGAAAAATTGCCAGCTTTTACGCAAACAATTACCAAACTTTCAATTTTTACATGTATTTCAATAACAAAAATCGACTATTCTTAAAATGTTTTTCTTTTCAAACAATTTTCGTTAGCTTTGGCTAAGTGCCTCATGTTTTGTGGATAAGACCCATTAAAACGAAAGTTTTGTACCCATAAACTTGAAAGATTTACGATTTTGTATATCCAGGATGTTTGTAGGTTGTTTTAAACTCCCTTGAGCATTCAGGAAGGACTCCGACATTTCCTAGCAACCAAAACCAATGGAGATTTTTTGACGAAACTATTGGCATAAAAAATAACTTGAAAATAAGTGCAGCAAGCGTCCCTTATCTGAAAAAGTGTTTGAATATATTTTAAGGATTGTTTCAACATCCCTTGAATATTCCAGCAAGAAACAAGACATTTCCTAAAAAGCTATATCACAGAAGATTTTTTTTATGAAACAATTGTTATCGGAAACCACTTGAAGATAAATGTGGGAAACACCCTCTAGCCGTTGAAAAAGTTAAATTTATTTTAAGGATTTACTTAACATCCCTTGAACATTCAAACAAGGAAAGTGATATTTCCAAAAAACTAAAACGGCAGGAATTTATTTCTATTATATTATTGTAGTTGGAGAATGATTTACAATTAACGTAGGAAACATAACCTAACAGAAAAAGTCGTTAGAATCATCTTCAAGGTTGTTTTAACATTCTAAAAATATTTAAGAAAGGAAATTGACCTTCACTAACAAACAAATTCACGAGAGATTTTTTTATTATACTATTGAGCTCGAAAATGAATTCACAATAAACGTAGGGAACAACCCCTAGCAAGGCAGGTCATTATACTCATTTTAAGGGTTTTTTCAACATCCCTTGAAAATTTAGGCAAGGAAGTCGACATTTCCTTGCTTGAATACGCAAGGGGTGTTAAACACTGCTTAAAATAGATTCAAAGATTTTTTCTGCTAGGATATGTTTCACACGTTCATTGTGAATTCACTTCCGACCTCATTAATATAATAGAAAACTCCTGTGGTTTTGATTGTTTGAAAGTTTTGATTTTCTTTCTAAAATATATAGGGGATGTTGAAACAACCCCTAAAATAATTTTAACGAATTTACCTGCTGGGGTATGTTTCTCACATTTAGTGTAAATTGATTTTTAAGGCCAGTAGTATAATAAAAAATCTCATGTGGTCTAGGTTTTTTGGAAATGTCGCTTCTCTTGCTTGATTTCCGATCCCAATAGTATAATCAAAAAACCTCTTGTTATATTTTTTTAGTGAATGTCGATTGCCTTGCTTGAATATTTAGGGATTGCTAGACAACCCTTAAAATAATTCCAACGAGATTTTGAAAAAAGCCATTTTCTGTACATTGGGTGCGGGATCCTTTCCTAATTGAACAAATAAGAAATTCATTCGTTTATAAAGAAAAAAAATAAAATAATACGTGCGTTAAAAACTTAAATCTGCAACTCCGCACAATTACTAAACTTGCTACTGGAAATACACAGAAAGTCCATTTCTCTCAATCCAACCTGAGAAAAGTTGGTACACCCACACTGTTAAAAATGTTTGCAATTTTAATATACATTTAATATACATTTGTATATTAAATCTAAAATATAGGTATACGAAATTGCCATTAAGAGACTATTTTATTAAATTTCATATACCGCATATTGATAATTTATCAGAAAAGTTAGATATTTGCAATTTACACAATTTAAAAACAATTTTGACAGCAATTTTCAATTATAAATAATCAAACATAATATTTTCTCCTAGATAAATATAAATGACACTGGTTTTTAAGAGAAACGTTCAATTAAACAAATAATTAAGAAACCTAACCTCCAAGCACCTGTACTCACGTTAAAATTCTAACATTCACAGCGAATTTTAGAAAAAATTCCACCCGTACGTTGCACTTTAATTGTAAAAAGGAATTAAGTCGACGAATTCAAGCTTATTCCTTTATTTTTTAATATTTGACAGGATCTGAAGGCATCAAAGAACTTGTTGTTCTCACGCACTCTGTTTTACCGACTTTAATATACATGTATATTAATTTTACAACATGATGGTATATTGAAATTAATGTACGGTATATGCAAATGACTTTACTCACATGTATATTAAATTTCCATCAGATTTTTTTAACAGTGCACATATGAAACAGTGCATTCCCCGAAAAAGAAAAATGACAACATTAAGGGGTCGAATTTAAACATTTCACCACCCGTGCTTGGTCTCACCCCACTTTCCTTCTTACTTCACTTGTCCTTCTTTTTTCTTTTTTTTTGTACTGAGAACGAGTCAGCTTGACGCACAACGAAAGCGGTATCGGGTGTTTCGGAGAGTCCAGGCCAGCAGGAGACGAGCGAACAAGCCGCTGTTCTCGAATATCGCGTCCAATATTCCAGCATCGTAGTCGCAGTGTATATAGTAATTTCGTTGGTCGACCAACATCACGTAGCTAGTGGCTAGGTATGTTTTGGCTGGTAATACCATTCGCCCCTTATCCTTTCCTCCTCTTTTTCACCCACTCTCTACCTCATTTTCAACCCCTTTCCACCCGTTTAACCCCCTCGTCTTGCTGGACACGATATCTCTCAATAGGCGGCCTCCTGTTTTCTTTCATATACCTCAACCCCCATCCCTTCACCCCAACCCCTAACTTCCTACCCTGAACCCCAAAAAGCTTTTCACCCCCGATGGTAGCACAGTCTGGGGGCCTTGACTTGAGGCCATAAAAACCATATCCACCCTCGTCGATGCTGCTTTTGCTACTGCCACAAAGCCAAAAAAATCGGGGGTAAAAACAACCCCCAATAGTGGCGAAAAACGAAACAGGAAACGAGCTGTCGGCCTTCGGGGTAGGGGTAAGGGGCGATGGTATCACTGATGGGGTGGGGTGTTATGCGAGAGCAAGCAACTCTAGACTTTGCCCACTGGTCCTTCCAATTACGGTACATCCAACCCCCAACTATCTCTATTCTCCCCTAACCCCTCCAGTATTGTCGATTGACTCGAGAACTCGAAGCCGATTGGAGTTTCGAATATCTGTTGTTTGTTTCTCTATATTCGAAGGCTATTCTTTTCGTTCACTCGTGGTGGAAATGTATTGGAATGAAAGGGGTGAATTTGAAACCCGCAATGAACAGTTTAGAGATAGTTTTTTCTTGATTCGATGATACTTTTTAGATGGAAGCTTTTTAAATTTCGAAAAATTTGTGTCTTTGAATTTATGATGAAAAATGTAAATAATTTTATATTATGCGTGAGAATAATTGAAACAAATTATTTCTTACGTTATAAACAAATTAATGAAGAAAAGTTATTTTTCGTGATTGCACTGTTCAGCTCATTGAAATCCAGAGATTTTGTATAATATGTTAGAGCAATTCTTTAAACAATTTTTATAAACAAATTCACAGTCTGGATATTTTTTATCGAATGAGCTCAATTTTTTATGCAATCAACTAAAAATGTAGTTGCGATGACTCTTTGCTGGTACTTCACAAATTCACAGAAATTATTAATGATTTGAACAATTTTCATCAAAAAATTCAGAGTTTAGCTATTTTTCGAAGAATACGCTAATTTGTTTGACGGAATCAACTAAGAATGTCTTTTTGGTATGATAGTTTGCAAATTTATAAGAATGAATTATTTAAACAATTTTCATAAACAAATTCAAAGTTTAAATATTCTTCAATGAATATTCTAAATTTTTTACGGAATCTACTAAGAATGTCTTTGCAATGACTTTTCGCTATGATACTCTTCAAATTGATAACAATCGTTGACTATTTAAATAATATTCCTGAAAAAATTCAGAGTTTATCTATTTTTCAAAGAATACGCTCAATTTTTGTATCCGGAATCGACTAATGATGTTTTACCGATGACTCCTTGCTATTCATACTTTCTACATTACAAACTATCATTGATTATTAAACAATTTTTACAAACAATAAAAGTATCATAGTAAAAAGTCATCGGAAAGTCATTTGTAGTAATTTGTTAAAAAATAGCCTAATTTTGAGTTTGTCTATGAAAATTGTTTAAATAATTAATAGTTTTTGCCAATTTTGAAGGTATCGTAGCGAAAAGTTATTAAAAATACATTTGAGTTGATTTAGTAAAGAAACTGTGCCTATTCGTTGAAAAATAGCAAACCTCTATATTTTTTAAGGAAAATTGTTTGAGAAAACTGTTTAAATAATTAATAATTTGTATAAATTTTCAAGGAATCGTAGCCAAGAGTCATCGGAAAGACATCAGTAGATTTCGTTCAAAGGTTGAGCCTATTCCTTGAAAAATATCCGAACTGTGAAATTGTTTATAAAAATATCTCTAAACAATTGCCAAACAACATCTGTTTTTAATTAAACATAATAAAACATTAATTTCTTTCACATTATATATCAAAATTCTCGATTTTAATTAGGTAGACAGTGCCAATCCAGAAGGATAACTTCTCTTCATTAATTTGTTTATAAGTTAATACAACATTTTTTCAAATCATTCTCTCCTACTGAAAGTTATTTGTAAATAGTTTTGTCACAGATATAAGACCTTCTTTTCAATCTGAAAATCTTTTTAAAAAAATAGTAGACCTGAAAATTTAATTTAAAAAATTTCAACTTTGTTGTTAAATAAAAGATTAACCAAATTTTTCAAGGAATATCCAAATACAGAAATATTTTCAAAATTTGAAGAGCTCTCGTGTAAGAGAAAATTTCCAAATCGAATGAATAGTGTAGGCTAAAACTTGATTTGTCCACAGAAACTTTTTTTCCCCACTGTGTGACATGGAAATATGTTGTTGGAACTAGAAAATGTCCATTTAATATTTTTTACTTTTCACAAAAGCATATAGGATTCATGCATTTAAAAAGTTCTGTAAAAAAAATTTAAAAAAAAATAATGTGGGACATTTCTGGTGCTTTTGGCCTTTATTTCGGATTTCATTTTGACTTGAGATTTTTTCTACTTGTTCAATTATCTACGAGGGCAACTCAAAATTATACCTATCAATAATCGTTTTTCTACTTTTTGTAACCCTTGATGTTCTTTTTCAGGAAATGTCAATTTCCTTGCTTTAATCTTCAATGGATGTTTGCAGAAACCTTAGAATCAATTCCAATACTTTTCCTGATAGTGGATACTTCCTATTTCAAAGTGATTTCTCACCTCAATATTATAATAAAAAAATTTCTTCTGATTTTAACTGTTAGAAAATGTTGATTTTCTTGCTTGAATCTTTAAGGGATGTTGAGACAAGCCTTAAAATAATTCCAACGACCTGTCCTGCTAGGAGATATTTTTGACAGAGTATAATCGAAAAGTTTCTTGTGATTTTGGTTTTTAGGAAATTTCGATTTTCCTGCTTGAATCTTTAAGGGATGTTAGCACAATCCTTAAAATAAATTTCTACACTTTTTCTGGTAGTGGATACCTCCTGCACTTATTCTCAAGTGATTTTTGAGACCAATAGTTTATTCAAATAATCACCTGTGGTTTTGGTTTTTTGGGAATGTCAGTTTTCCTTGACTGAATCTTCAAGGGATGTTGAAGCAACCCCCAAACATCCTGTATACACAACAATTTTGTGGCAGTGAGTTGACTATAACAACAAAATCATGGACCTTCTCACTGACGATACATATAA
>CAKNYM010014077.1:0-10121 GCA_932195095.1 Andricus curvator | reverse complement strand
GACATGTATCGCTACATAAACACCGCACTTCGGAATATAATAATAAATAGCGCAATGTCTAGGCACACCGAAAATACATCATTATTTGGAAAAACTAATGAAAAATTAATAATGACAGAAGCACTGATATGATGGTAATAAATAAATTGAATTGTGAGAGTAATACTCTCAAAAAGATAATCATGTTTATATTTGTTTAATATTATAATTTGTAATACGTTCATGTGGTTCTATGAATGATATATGTATATGATTTTTTAAATTCTAATTTTTTGTTCTTTGAAGTTTAAGTTTTATTACTACACTGAACCGAAATTTCAGTGCATTTAAGAATATGAAGACTTTTTGCAGATCTGAAGCTTGAGACAGATTTTTTACATAGTCTTTTTAAAAAATTTAAAAAGCGCCTTCTCGAAAATCGAATTTTTAATTTAAAAAAAAACTAAAAAGAAAGTTCGAGATAAACCAGTGCTGAAAAATTAATTCTTTGATAAATATTTTTTTTTAAATTGAAATAATCAAATATTTATACCAAAGAAAAAATGTTTTTAATGTTTAAAGTTTTCAAAAATTATTGTTTAAATTTAAAAGAACAATAATTGAAAAAAAATATATTTCTAGCTAATAAATTTTGGTTGAAAATGTACATATTATTTTTTTTTTAATTACAAAAAATGTTCTCAAAAATCGAATTGTTAATTTTAAAAAGATTAAAAGGAAACTTCGAGATAAATTAGTGCTGATTTGAATCCTGCAAAGTTTGTTTGGAAAATGTTATTAGATTCAAAGAAAATTTAGGGGGAAATTTTTGTTCCGTTTGAGTCGTACGTGTTTTTACATTAATTTGTTTATACAATTTTTGTAGAATTATTTTTGTTTTAAATTCATACAATAATTTTAAAAAACTTTAAATATTAAACAAAAACTTCTTTGATACAAATATTTTATTATCATATTTTTAATAAATAAACAATATTTATTAAGAAACAATTTTTTAATTAAATTCTGTTATTTTATAATTATGGAATAATCTAGTTCGGATATTTTATAATCCGGCAATTCTGTGTCGGGAATTTTCAACTTCGGTCCCTAGATGTACAGAAAAATTGCTGTAATTATAATTTCGACACCTGGATCTTGTCAATTTTTTCCTACAGTTCACACTTTTTGTTATAAGTTATAGGTTAGGTCAAAAGTAACAAATTCTGAGATTCAAAATTGCTACAACGCGAAAAAGTCAAAAGTTTAAATTCAAACGTTAAAATCTGAAACAGTAATTGATTTTACAAGACGATTCTAGATCTGTTCAAAATTGTATAATTTACATATTTTAACGTTAAAATTTGAACTAATTTAATTCGCAAGCATTAGTAGTTACACAAATTTAAATATCCGACTGAGTCTTCATAAACAATGTTGAATTTTAAAATCACTTAAAATTAATTGATTCATAAATAAACACCTTTATTCAATTTCAAAATCTTATTCAAGTATTGTTTTAGTATAAAATATTCCATTTTTAACTCATTCAATTTGGAATTTTTCAATAAAAAAAAACAACAATTTTCAATATTAAACCATTCGAAACTGAATTTTCACAATTTCAGAGTGGTAAATTTAAACTTTAAATGTTACAATTATAATTTTTCTAATTTTTAAGCTTGTACTTTGAAAGTAAAAGTGTTGAATTTAGATTTGTTAATAACAGTTGAACAATGATTAATAATTTAGAAAAAATGCGAATAAGTTGGAGGTTTTTGAATGTTTCGAACAATAAAAATTAGGAGCTTCTCAAAAATGTTTAAAGATTAAAAAAAAAATTTGTTTTAAGATTTCTAGGAATATTTAAAATGATTTTTTATTTCGAAAAAGTAAGTTTAAAAATATTTCAAAACATTTCAAATAATTTAAAAGAAAATTGATACTTTTGATGATTTCAAAATTAATTTTTGACTTTTAATTTTGAAAAATTACATAATTGTAAGAGAAGGTATAAAAATATCGGATGCCTAAAAAAATTCCGAAAGGGATGACTGAAAAATCCCGAAAAATGAAACCTCCGACACTATTAAATTGCCGAATGGGAAAATTTTTGAATAATAAAATTTGTGAAATTATAAAATTGTCGAACAGTTTATAATATTACCGAATTGGAAAATTTCCGACAGAAAATATCCAAAGTAAAAAATTCCCGAATTATGGAATCTCCGAATTAAATTATGAAAAAAATAGTTTTTCAATAAATATGATTTATTTATTGAAAATACATTAATCAAATATTTTTATCAAAGAAAATTTTCTATATTAATTTCTTTTTAAAATTATTGTTTGAATTTACAAGAGAAATCATTGTTTAAAAATTGTATTAAAAAATAATATAAAAGACACGTGCGCTTCGAAAGAAAAAAAATTTCTTCCTACATTTTCTTCGAACCTAATAACATTTTTCAAACAAACTTTGCAGGATTCAATTCAGCACCGATTTATATCGGAATTTATTTTATTTATTATTTGTTTTCAAATTAAAAATTTCATTTTTGAAAACGTTTTTCGTATTGTTTTAAATACTATGAACATTTTCAAACAACATTTTTCATCCAGAAATATTTATATTTTTTCATCAATCATTGTTATTTTAAATTCAAACAAGAATTTTTAAAAACTTTAAACATTAAAAACATTTCTTTGATAAAAGTATTTGATTATTGTATTTTCAATAAACAAATAATATTTAATGAACAACAATTTTTTAAACTGTTTAAATTCAGGAATTTTCTAGTTCGGATATTTTATAATTCGGCAATTTTCTGCCGAGAATTTTATTATTCGTGAATTTTTCCATTTGGGAGTTTTATATTTCGGCACGTTTATTATGTCCGGAATTTCGCAATTCGCGAATTACATAACATTACAATACAGCGTCGGGAATTTCATTTTTCGGGATTTTTCAGTCGCCTCTTACGAAAAAGAAAATTCCGTCACTGTAAAAAGTCCCGAAATTAAAAAATTGCCGAAATATAAAAGTCCTGAATTAAAAAATTCTCGACAATTCTAATATTACCGAATTTGAAAATTCCCGACAGAAAATTTCCGAATTATAAAATATCCGAACTAGAAAATTTCCCAATTTAAACAATTAAAAAAATAGTTTGTTAACAAATAATTTTTTAAATAAAATAATCAAATATTTATATCAAAGAAAAAACTTTTTTAATGTTTAAACTTTAAAGTTTTTAAAAATTATTGTTTGAATTTAAAATAACAATAATTGAACAAATATATTTCTGGATAAAGAATGTTGTTTGAAAATGTGCATTGTTTTTTTTTTAATTACAAAAAAACTTTCTCAAAAATCAAATTATTAATTTATGTTTATACAATTATTGTTATTTTAAATTCAAACAATAATTTGAAAAAATTAAACATTTAACAAAATTTCTGTGATAAAAATATTTTATTATTGTATTTTTAATTCAAAAGATTTATAAAATTGTAAAAAAATCTCTTAAATTTTGAGGCAATATTTTTTGCAGAATCTTGCAAAAATTTTACGAAAAAGTGGGAATCATTTTAAAATATATTTAAAACTTCTGAAAAAAGTTCAAAAATATAGTTTGAATAATATATATTTTTTGCATTTTAAATTTTATAACATATAACGTACGTAAATATTTCGAGTAAGCTGTATTAATTATAATAGTTCACAGTTTTATTTTAAAATAGATTTGATGGATAGTGATATTTTTTATGAATGCGCTATTGAAATTCTATTCGACTAATGTAATTTTTTTTGCAAATGCAAAACCTAATCTGGCTTAGAACTGCCGTCTCAACATCTAATTTCAATTTGAATGGTTCTTGTCCGAGCTAAGTTATCATCAGTGCGCCTCGACGAGTATGATGAGAGTTGCTTACAGCGCTCCAAGTGACTGTTGGCAAACTATATCTATGGGTGCTATCGGGGAGTGGTGGAGGCTAGAAGGGAACTGACAATTTTCGCCGGACGCGCCGTCTATATTTATCGCGGGTAACTAAACCCGCACCGCATCTACGTTTATAATATCTTTGCAGCAGTCCTAGGAAGAACTAAATCAGTCTGCCTTATATTGGACTTCTTGTGTATAGTTACTTTTGTAATTGATGAAAATTTTAATTTTCCGTCGGTGGCCTGTACAAGACCATTGATAATTTTGTAGAAAATTATGCATGCGGTCAAAATCGGATGAAAATTTCAATTATCCGGCGGTGGCCTATAAAAGGCTACAGCTTCTTCGAAATTGATTTTTACATTCTTATCATTATGATAGATGTTAGTTTTATGTAAAATTTGAATTCGCCGGTTATCATCAAATTTCCATGTGTTTAGACACCTAAAGTAATCAAAAATGTTTTTTAGGAAGGTATATGTCTGTTTCTCCCGCTCTGTAGTTTATAGGTACGATAACTTTTTAAAAAATTATTAAATTGGATTTTACTTTCTCACACTTTTTAGGGCTCAAAAAGAAAAATTAAGTTCGTTTACCAACCTTCCTTGAACAAAGTTTCTGCTTTTAATCCAAAGAAATAATTTATTAAAAGTCGAAAACTCAAAATATGAGCCAAGCCCAACGAGATAAAAGTTCAAGAAATCAAATTGTTACTCTTGAAAAGATTACTTGATTTTTCACGACTCTACAAAGTATTTGTAAAATTCTCTGATTTTTCTCGAAAGAGGTTCTAGATCCTACTACATTGCAATAAATACTGTTAAATTATATAGTTATAATTTTTTGCATTTAATAATATCTTTTATTTCAGATTCTATAAACAGTATCAAGAAAATTGTTTTACAAGTAGTGAAAGAGCACCACAATTTTTAGAATGGATAGAAAAATATGACAATCACATGCAATGTAGTGATTCGTGGTTCGACGTATCTGCTAAAAGAATGGTTGATTTTCGAAATTGTGACGGTAATCCCGCTTGGAATTGGAAGACTAAGGGGTTCAAGACAATATTAGATTTGTTGATGGTATGCAAATTATTATTTTAATATTAGTTTATGAAACTCAGTTGTGAAAACTTTCTTTTGATAAATGTATTGCCATTTTTGTCAAATAATTATAGAAAAGTTATCCCTCTGATGAAAAGAAACTGCCTGTGATGGATAAAATAATTTTTAATAAAGAGGTGTCAAATATAAATTATAGCTCAAATGACGAGATTGTGGTTACAACTAGTGATGGATCGAGTTTCAATGTGTCCCATGTAATATTTACACCATCGTTAGGTGTTTTGAAAAATGAGTACAGAACTCTTTTCACTCCTTCTTTGTTGGAAGTGAAAGAACGTGCAATAGAGGTAATAAATCAAATACTTTTTTTCTTTATGCATACATAAAAAATGACCAAGAGCTAAGTAAATGTTAAATTTTCTTTCAGGGATTCAGTATTGGGGTTGTAAATAAATTCTTTCTGAACTTCCCTTACCGATGGTGGCCAGCAGAAACAAATGGCTTGTCGTTTCTTTGGTCCAAGGAAGACAAAGATGAGTTTCTTTCCGAATACGGAGAAGTAAGTCTAAATAATTAATTAATATTTTTGTATAGTTTTCCCCCCTCAAGTTAACGCTTTGCACCAAAATATGGTTCCAAAATATTTCAGGACAATTTATGGTTGTGCGACGTCTTTATATTTTTTGTAGTCGAAAGTCACCAAAGTGTTCTCTGTGGTTGGACATTTGGAGAATCTGCTAGGTTTACGGAAACTTTAACGGATGCTGAAGTTTCGAAAGGACTATACACTTTGCTACACAAATTTTATGGAAAGACTTATGATATACCGAAGCCTGCAAACTTTACTCGGTAATTATTTTCATTTGGTTCCTGTTTTGACATATTTTCTTTTGATCTGCTAATTACAAGTTTCTCTTTCTAATATTTGTTTAATTTCTACGTACAAAGTTCCAAATGGTTTACGGATAAGCATATTTGCGGAGGTTATTCCTTTAGGAGTATGAAAACTGAGAAAATGAACGTCAAATCTGATGACTTGGCTGATCCCATAACTACGGACATTTGCAAGCCAGTACGTATTCTTATCGCATACCTGTATATAATTTGAGGAGCAATATTTAAAGTGGCCACTGGCCTGAGAAACGAGAAATAGAGAATTTGAATATGTCATCAATATGGAAACTAATTATTGCATCTAGTAGAGGACGCTAAATTTATTTTATTTTTACATGAAATGAATAAATATTGTTTTTAATTTAGTCTTAAAAAACGAAAAAATAACTTCTGGGAATAGCAACTTTTGTGATTGATGTGATGTCAGTTTTACGGGTAGTTCTTACCAGTGATTGGTGAATCATTATTTTTGGAAAAAATCTTGTGTCGCTTTCAATTTTTAATTATACACTAATATACTTAGTGTGTCAACGTTTATTGGTATTTATAATTTCAACAAATTTTAATGGTGGAAGAAGGATATTATAGTCAGCCAGCAGCCTTAAATCAGGAATTTCTTCATTCTTCTTAGCGTGGCATAGCAAAATTAATGTTATCCAGTGTTTTAACTGTCGTAACTCGTATTACCGCATCCGGATACAAAGCAATATTGGTAATTCATAATTTCATGTATGTAAACAATACATATAACCTTCAGTAAGGATTTTTTCAGCTGGTCGTTCAAAAAGTTCAAAAATATAATACATTTTCTACGCATGCGTCACATGCGCAGTTGCGAATCTCTGTATAACGGACGTCATCATAATGGCGACCCAATCAAATGCAATAATGTAAACCATTTAAATAAAAGAATAAAAAATGCATGTAAATTCTCTCTTTTAGTGTCGAGTGGCCGTTCTGAGTTTAAGAAATTAATCAAAGTTTTTATTTACATAGGTTATTCTCTTTGCTGGCGAAGCGACTCACGAGTACTTCTATTCAACTGTTCACGGTGCAATTGAGAGCGGTTTTCGTGAAGCTGAACGCTTACTCGATTACTATAGGTGATAAAGTTCATTTTTTCACGCTTTTTGGAATTGATTTGATTTGAAAAGACACTAATAAGAGCATGGCTTTTTATAAAGAATTCCATTAACTTATTCTTTACTGTTTTGTTCACATCTTTTCTCAAAAAGATTTACAAGTGATTGATATGTGCATACTTTTTGATAGGACCGTAAAGTCTCAGCTGTAAAAGCATCCGCATGGACATCCTTTGAGTAGAACGGAATTGGACAGAGTGCACGCTCTTCTGTATTATTGCACTGCATTAACAGTTAATACTTAATCATCACATTGAGTGCAATATTCTACCAAACTCATTTTAAAAATATTTAATAAAAATATTTTTGATGGAACATCTAGCTAAAATGTGTTCTGTTCTTAATCTGAAACTACTTTTTATAGCCTCCATTACATTTTAATATTAATTATATTATATAATATGCTACAATATATAATTAATTATATTATATATATATATATCCTACTAAAAAAAAGTCAGGAATCGTTACAAATGGTCAGAAGTTCTGACGATTCCTGAACATCCTGGCCATTCCTGAAGAGTCTGTCGATTTCTGAAAATATGCTAATTCACATCCTATCAGGTAGCTCATCGGCTAGGACCGTAGGTAGGCCAACCCAAAAGAATTAAAAGTTGAAAATAATTTTTTTTTTTCAATGTTGCATATACAGATTCAAAAGTTAGAAATTCAGAATCTACGGATTTCGACGATTTCAAATACCTAAACATTTTCCTTGAAAATTTAAAATTAGATTAAATATAATGTATCTTGTAAAGAGAAAGAGATTCGTCAAAACGGACAAAATTTGCAGATTCGCCTTCAGAGTCATTTAATAAGTAAATATTAATAATTAAATATAAGTAAAAAGAGAATATGCATAAATGAATATAAATAAATAATATAAATATCCTGGGAAATATAAAAGGGATTTGGTTTTATGGCATTCTATTCTTGGACCCCTAATAAAAGAATTATCCTTCGAACCCAATCTCTGACGATTTCTGAACATTTCTCACGAATTCTGACTTTTCCTGACGATTTCTGTCGAGAAACATAACAAAAGTGGTCAGAAATGGTCAGAAGTCCTGACTTTTTCTGACGATTCCAGACTTTTTTTAGTAGGGGGGTACAGCTATATTTGTATTTAATATTGATAAGATCGTGATTAGGTAGAAATGGAATAGGATGTTGGCTATAAGAATTCAAATTATCAAGACCATCTACTATCATTAAGTCTATTCGGGAACTGGAATGAACAGCAGCATGTATCATATTTGTTAAGTATTTAGTATGATTACAAATCGCATTCAAATTATAGTATTAAAATCCCCTGTGAGAATAATATTATAGTGTTTGTCGTGATTTCGGCAACAAAGACAATGACTTGTGAAAAGTAAAATGTGGAATGTGAAATTATGTACATAATCGACCCCCAGTATACATGGAAGCTCCAGAATAATCACGAGTCACACTGTTAATAAAGTCCTCCATTGTGCAGTTTTTCCTGTGTTTTGTAAAAATGAGGCTTCTTTATACTCTGGTGACAACCTTGGCCATCATTCTTAATTCTACTGGTAAATATAGAATAATTTTAAATTTTTCTTTAAAAATAGTTTTAAAATGATTTGACCAATTAAAATGCAATCATGTCCATTTCTACTTGCAGAGTTCAGTTCACAGATGGGCAAGATTCCTAATTATCGTAAGCCATACTCTACTTCTGTCGGACATTCTAAATCTGGCGAACATTCTGCTTCTGGCGAAGATCCTTTAGTTGTCGTGCATCCTACTATTTACGCACCTCCTTCTGGTGCTGCACCTCCTACTTTCGTCAATCCTTCTAAACCACCTTATGTTGTCATACCCCACAGAGGCATACATTATCATGCCGGATATTATGATAACCTCATACGACCTTATAATCCTGAGATTGTAGAAATTGGTTTGAAATTTACTGACATCACTTTTCCTTTCGGCTATTATCAAATGAAGAAAAGGGGCGTTAATGTACCTGCTGATTTAATAGCAGTTCCAACAAACGAACGACTACGTGTGTTAATATCAATGCCTGATTGTTACGTCCTTGGAATCCTTAATTATCGCCATATGTATTTTGGTCTATATGCTGAATATGATGGAAATTACGAACGAGTTACAATACCCCCAGGAGATATTGGAGCTGAACTAATGATCCCGTTAGAAAAAGACGAACTTCATGACTTTCGAATATTTGTTATGAATGCAAGAAACCCCGCTAAAAAGAGGAGAAAAGTGTAGCTTCAGATTCTTGTAACGTGACTAAAAAGCATTAAATAAAAAACTATCCACAATAATCTACTTTCTATTTATTTCGACATCTTATTCCAAGGTGTGAGCGCACGCTTATTTAAAATGGCTTATGTTAAGATCCATTTTTTAATACAGCGGTCTGTTTGGTAATTTATTGAGTAATTATTAATAATTTGACGACATCCGTGATGTTCACATCAATTTAAATTTAGTAACTAAGCCCAGAGTCATAGTACGTGGTTTGTTTAGTTTACACGACATGCAAAGAAGCTTATTCACCAATATTACAAAACTGAAACCTCAGCAGAGGTAACGTTGTATCAACAAAAATCTGTTTTTTTGGAAAATAATGTGGGCACGAATCTCTTATCCTACTGTAAATACATTTTTTAATAGAACTAGTTTTCTCCAACGTTATCTCTGCCGAGGCTTCAACTGTCGAAATATTTACTTTACAAGAGATTGTTGAATTTATTTTGATTTCATATTAGGAAGGAAATGGATTCAAATAATATTCTTAATTCCAACTTTGTTTGTTTTACTACTTCCTTTCCTAATCTTCTTAACCCATTTCCGAAAGAATTTCTTCTTTCCTTCAAAATCACTTTGCATTTTTTTATCTTCCACTTTGATTTTATCTTTTTTTTCTTTGACTAGTACTTTTGCTTTTCTGTTTTCATTCTTATAATGATTTTCTACTCTAATCCTCTCCTCGTTGCTAAGACCCTTAGAATTCAGTTCAACTTTCTCGAGTGAAGACTTCTTTTTTCTAGTCAACACCCTGCTGGAAGTAAAAAGATAGAGATCCTATCCTTTTGAAT
>CAKNYM010014053.1:0-22313 GCA_932195095.1 Andricus curvator | reverse complement strand
GCGATGGATTTTTACAAGCTGAAGGCCGTTTGCCAAAGCTTGTTTCAATTTACGGTAATGGAGAATGTGCTTTCGTTTCGGTAGGAGGGTAGTTAGGAGTTTCTCCTGCTTTGACCCTGGTGGTTTCGAGTGTTCAGGGCAGAAAGGTAAATCACTGTGATTATCATGAAGTTCTTCGGGGTAATCCAAATCTACTTCAAGCATATAGCCAACAGGGGCATCATCGGAACATTAAAGTTAAAGCTATTGTCAACATTTGGTACCCACTCGAAACCACTAAATGGAAGCGCTTGTGCCATTGCTCAACCATAGAGGTTTTTGGCGTCAAAATATACTATATAGCTGATCTCATCATTGTCATTGTAAACTTCCATATATGGATTATTGGCTTTGGCATAACGGTTGGAGCATTGACTAACTCCACCCCTTATACCTAACTCAATAAACAGGACTTTATCAATGTCAGTGAGGAGTTCAAGCTTTACTCTAGTATATTTCAACATGGCATCCCAAGTCAAACCAGGAGTTGTGTAATAATGTGCTGGATCAAGGCTATATGCTTTCAGACACTGATCACGGAAGTTTTCGAAGATATCTGCAAGTAGTAACACATCCGTTTTCATGTACAGATACACATAATCGCCAAGATTTTTGCAATTAAATTCAGACCATACCCGTTGCGCATGCTCATAATCTTCATCGGAAATTGTAGAGTCATTTAATGTGCTATAAAATTTTTCTTTAGGTGGTAGTTGCGTTTCTTTGATCTTCTCCCTAGAGTCAAAATACTCATAAGGAAAAACTCCTTTCCGCGTTAGCAATTTAATTTTTTCAGCACTTAAATTTGAAAAGACTCTACCTACTATTTTGTATTCGTCGAGGTATGATGCTAATTTATCTAGCGAAAAAGCCATAAAGCGGAATGAATCAATAAAGCGGAATTTGATCTCACTCTCTCTAACATTTTTCGTGAAGCTAATATACCTCTCTTTATTTAGAGGGAGTAGATCAATTCGACCTTCAAACTCTGTGGCTACTTCGCGAATAATGAAATTAGCATCATACCCACTCAAATTATGGAAGACAACGGGTATGGTTCGAGAATCTTTGTAATTTAGATTACAATCTTCATGAGCAGGCCCTCGGTATTTGCCAGTTAAATGTGAATGGTCACGCACTTTCTTTTGGCCGGGTGCTATACTCTGCTCACAAATGTGGCAGGTAGTAGCTTCTCTAAAGGCAGCCTTCTGCACAGTAGTCAAGTTCTCCATAGGTATGGGGCACATGAATACTGTTTCAGCATCTTCTGCCAATTGTTGCAATTCGTGTGCAACCCATTTGGCAGGATCAGCTTCATCTTCCGGGCATGCATTATAGTTGGAAAGTGCGTCATCATAACTACATTTTATGTAATAGCCTATGCTTAGGATCTGGTGCTTTTGAAAGATCTCAGTGTTACATATGTTCTCCTGAGATTCTTCAACAGGAAGGAACAGACACTCGCAATCGGCATACACGACAAACCGTACCTTTTCCTTATTTCTATAGTTTGTGAACTCAATGATATTTTTCTCAGGTTTCGGTAATTTGATTCTACAATGATTCATCTTTTTACAGTTATCATTGTGTTCACACAACTTTTCTGCGCTTGAAAAATAATGAAGGCATCGATCACAAATATACTTTTTACACTTTTTTTTAGATAGTTGTTTACCAACTAGTGCAGATAAATCTTTAATCCATACATTGTGGAAATTTGAGGTATCGATGCCTTCATCATATATTTCAAACACATTATCATCAATGCTCTCATCAATGTAATCTTCTTGTACGTGTAAAAGATTAACATGCCGTTCCCTCTTTTGTGACGTAATATATAGGGGAACGACAGCGTAATCAACATTTCTTCGTACAAGACCGTATACATTGATTGAGATATCATTTTGACGCTCAAATTTTGGGATATTCTTTAAAGTTACAGGAAAGTCTATACCAGTAAAATCTAAGCTATCTTCATACATATTATAATTAGAAACACGATTGGTATTCTGTGAAGCTGGATATAATGCTGATAGAACAGCCCATTTAAAACACTGATTATCAGTCTTATTTTCTACATTTATACATGCTTGCTTCATCTTAATTGGATGAGGTAGGGGAATAAATGAACTAGCCCGCAAAAGGATTATATTTATTTACATTGATTTCCAGGTGTATGATTGAATGCAATGTCTAATCGGAATCAGTTTCCTGGAATTCTTCAACTTTTTGCAGGATTGGTTGTTTCATATATATTCATTAAACCAATCGTCTAACAATGTCGTCGGGAATATGTCATTTGTTTCGGCCAGAAATGTTTTCACATGTACAGACTGATCATCCTTTGTTACATGTCTATATTTAGCTACTAGCACACCGTAAACTTTGACAGGCCCATACTTATACAATACACATCGCATTCGTTCTTGAAATAATACAGAAGCATCGTTTAAAAAATTACTTATATCTATATGTACAAGGTTTGTTATTAAATTTGTTTGTAGTCGACATTGGAATGCTTTCTCGGAATCGGCCCAGTGAAGTCGGTTGGTGATATCGTCTTCTTCGTCAGCTGCTGCATCTATAGAACCACCGCTTCTCAAAAGTTGTTGGAAAATGGCGCTTAGACTGATGATTCGATTAATGATGTGAAGGCATCTCTGCTTCTCAGATGTCCAGAAAAGATCCTTCAGTATAGATTTTAAGGTATCTATATTGGCATTGCATTGTCTTACCATGCGATGAATGTATTCATTCTTGGAGTCGCCATCTGGTAAATCAGGGAGTATAGCTACTGCTTCTTCTGTCCTGCCGAGGACTGTGGGGCCTCTGCTGCTGCTGCTGCTGCTCACACGTCTTGCGCTTTCCAGTCATTTTTGAAGCTGGTCGCTGCTGCTGCTTCTCTCTCCAGACACTTTGGAAGCTGGTATCTGCTGCTGCTGCTGCTTATTACCATCAGCCAGGTCGTCTGGTTGCTGAATGAAGGAATCGCTCCGTAGACGCGCTTTTATAGCCAGAAATTCACACTCTGCGCATGCGCGACATTTAAATAGGGGATTCCCGTCGCATTGTCGCCCCACCCCACCTTCACTCTGACCAAGAAGCTGTGAATCATACTGCGCATGCGTAATCTTTCATCAGTGGGAACCCCTCACTGTACTAGTAATACTTTATCTGTGGACCTCCCCTCACAGCACTACACCCCACATCCATCTAGAATATTCGGCTGAGATTTAAACTGCGCATGCGCGTTAATATTATTAGGGGATTCACCTGCCTATCTCCACTCTAACCATGAATCTGTGGACCAAACTGCGCATGCGTAATATTTTATCTATGAGGGCCACCCCAACTCCATCTAGAAGTTGAGTTCTAGAATATTCTGTTGAGAATAAAACTGCGCATGCGCGTATATATTTTACAGGGGATTCACCCACTCCATCTTCACTCTAAGCAAGAAGCTGTTAATCAAACTGCGTATGCGCGTATGTATTATTAGATGATTCACTGCACTATATCCCACTTTCATTTCCATATAGATTATTCTGATAAGAATCAAACTGCGCATGCGCACCTCTAACTATAAACTAAGGTTAACTTGAACGATCTAACTTAAAATTAATAGGAGAGGGAAATCATGAGTAAATAGACATTTAATATTCAATTTAAAAGTATTTATTTAACAAAAATCATAACTTAGTTTTTACAATTCGGTATAAAAATCCACTCCAACTCTGGAAACAGAAAAACCTGAAACAGAAAAAAACCTGAAACAGAAAAAACCTGAAACAGAAAAAACCTGAAACAGAAAAAACCTGAAACAGAAAAAAAACCTGAAACAGAAAAAACCTGAAACAGAAAAAAAACCTGAAACAGAAAAAAAACCTGAAACAGAAAAAACCTGAAACAGAAAAAAATTTGAAACAGAAAAAACCTGAAACAGAAAAAACCTGAAACAGAAAAAAACCTGAAACAGAAAAAAACCTGAAACAGAAAAAAACCGGAAACAGAAAAAAAAACCTGAAACAGAAATAACCTGAAACAGAAAAAACCTGAAACAGAAGAAAAAACCTGAAACAAAAAAAAACATGAAACAGAAAAAACCTAAAACAGACAAAAATCCTGAAACAAAATAACTGAATTTGAATAACACAATTGTCTAATGTATATAGATTATATAATGAAATTCATACACATGAACATATTTTTTATCTTTTTATTTATATATAAAATGATAATCTTGCTGTTTTTATCATAAAATTACAGATTTTTTATTAAATATGACGATGATGTATGCAGTAGGGCGAATGGCGATGACAACGTCGAGGATGACGGTGATCACGTTGTTGACCTCTCACTTCAGCTGGTGGTGTTGATGATGGTTGTGGTGGTGTTGATGATGGTGGTGGTGGTGCTGGTGGTGTTGGTGGTGGTGAGTCTGAAACCTGCTGCAGCGAATATGATGACGATGGTTGTGGCGGTGACCCCTGTGGCAGTGGGATTGGCGATGGTGTTGAAGGCCACTCAAACTCTGAGAAGTGTATTGGTGATGATGAGTTGAAGTCTATCACCAGCTCCTCCGATGAAGATGACCATGATGAAGGAGATGATGAAATTAGTAGATTCCATCGAGCCATCTGTAATCAATATATTTAATTAGTTTTCTATAACAACAAGTAGTAACTATTTATGGATAAAATGTCAGAACTCACCTCATTTGAATCATAATCAACGATTTCTCTCATGATATCTTCTACTTCCTGGTCAAAGAGAAGGTCGGGTGGAGAAGCAGGAGGACTATCCTTTGACTCAGCCATCTTCTTCTCTCTCGATCCACTGCTGCTGCTGCTACTGCTGCTGCTACTGCTACTGCTGCTACTGCTGCTACTGCTACTGCTGCTACTGCTACTGCTGCTGTTGCTGCTGCTGCTACCGCTGCTGATGCTGCTGCTAGCTACCTGAAACAAATGATGCCAGTCGACTGTGCTAGCGCGCTTTATATCCTCTGATCCCCACTCACTCATCTCTATCCCACTCCCGACTACGCTTGGTCGCAGGAAGTCCCAGCGCAGTTTTGTATATAAGGTAGACGTATGCCACTTGTAGAAACACGGGAATGCACGTGGACGTCGAGGGAATACCAGCGCGCGCAGGACGCACAGTGGGCAACACACAGTATATCGGTAAGGTACGGGCAGACTGAGAATCAATTCAACGGCCGATAAACCCATTACCGACTGTTGATACATTGATATTAGTGCTGGCAGAAGGTACTGAGTGACGTCATCAGTTATTTACAGCGATTAGTAAGGTAGGCTCCTGATATAGCGAATGCCGCTCCATCTGTGGCTAAAGATGTGCATTATCGACGGTCCCTGTTTTACCGACCTATGGTAAAATGATAATATAAAAAATTACCGACCCCCCTATTTTACCGACCGATGGTAACACAGATCCCTACCTTGCCAACCGATGGTAAAATGATAATATAAAAAGTTACCGACCTCACTGTTTTACCGACTGATGGTAACATAGTCCCTACCTTACCGACGTATGCTAAAATGATACTATAAAAAGTTACCGACCTCACTGGTTTACCGACTGATGGTAACATAGTTCCCTACCTTACAGACATATGCTAAAATGATAATATAAAAAATTACCGATTTACCTGTTTTACCGGCTGATGGTAATAAACTGTTTTACCGATAAATGGTCACTTAGCACAGAACAGAACCTTATAATGTTAACTTAGCAGAAATCACCATTACCAATCTCACTGTTTTACCGACTGCAGGTAACTTAGTACGAAACTGAACCCTCCCTTGGTTGGTGGTGCCATCTATTGGTGTCGGTAACTTATCACGGAATAGAACCCCCCCCCCCCCCTTGGCGGGGGGGGCATGTGTTGGTGTCGGTAACTAGCGTCGGTGGCGCCATCTGTTCGATTCGGTAACTTAGCACGGAACAGAACCCTCCCTTTGTCGGTGGCGCCATCTGCTGGTGTCGGTAACTAGCGAGGTTTGCGCCATCTGTCCGATTCGGTAACTTAGCACGGAACAGAACCCTCCCTTGGTCGGTGGCGCCATCTGTCGATGTCGGTAACTAGCGACGGTGGCGCCATCTGTCGGTGTCGGTAACTAGCGACGGTGGCGCCATCTGTTGGAGTCAGTAACTTAGCACGCAACAGAACCATCCCTTTGTCGGTGGCGCCATCTGTTGGTGTCGGTAACTTGCGACGATGGCGCCATCTCTCGGTGACTGATCTCGTAGCCCCCTAGCCCTACTACTTATTTCCCCCACATTTCTGCACAGACCTTTTAAAATTAAAAGGTCAAAACATCGACAAATATAATTTGGTGTTTGTGAATTCTCTTTTATTAAAGCTCCTTTGGCCTTAACGAACACATTCTAATCACGTATCCCGTGCTTCGCATTCGATTTCGTCCAAAACCTGAACTTTTCTACATTATGTTTAAGACTTTCATATAAAATGTATATTACATTTATTTATATACCTCTGCCTGGAATTGCTTATTCAGATATTGCAGTATGAAGTACAAATTTTATTTATCATGAATAATTTAATATTTGTTTCCTATTTTGCATTAAATTTTATTCTCAGCTACCCTGAAAAATGTATCATTGCAATAAATTTATATTATTACAATTCATAATATATATTGGTATTGAAATATCAAAAAGTGATTATTAACAAATTTGTAGATCTTTTTTAAATGCACAATTTTTGTATCTCTATCTTATTGCGCATCTTGTATGGTTTAACTGCAAAATGGAATTTTTTATTTTTCATTTGTTTTGTACGATCAAAATTCGAATTTTCGATTCTTCAAAAAATTTCAAAATTTTGTTATGACAATCTAATAGAGTATACAAAAATCAATGTTTTTCTGCTCGTGCCTTTTTTTCATATCGTGCGTTGTGCACGATAAATGCTGACACGGCTCTGGCTAACGAAATCGACCTTCATTTTAGAGCAATCAAAGGGTATACCAAAGGCCAATATAATCTGTCAATTCTTTCGAAAGTTGTCGTGGTAAAGAACTAAAAATCTACAGGCACACTTACAAACATACTCACACAGACAGACACATTCGCGAAAACCGGTTTTTCGGGTTCAAAGGGTGTTAGAACGCGAACATTCGACAAAAGGGGGAGGGGGGGGGGTCAAATTTTACACAAATCTAATACCTTCTTTGAGAAGAATTTTAAAATAAGTTAAACAACGTAATAATATATCAAATGTAAAATCGAAATTATTATTTGAAGACGAGACAAAAGTCCACTCCCGTGCTAAAGTGTTCATGAATCTATTCAGGCCACGGAAGTCAGATTAAAATAAGTTATCGATGTTCAACGAAATGGATCTGGAATTTGACAACCTCAAAGTGAAAATAATTTAAAATTGGAGTAGGCTTGGCTGCGAATTTCAAAGAAAAATTCAATTTTCAGTTGTATGTATGTATACCATTAAGCCATTTCCCTTTCAGGGTAGGCGTGACACTACCCGATTCGGGTAGTGTTTCTAGGTGGATAGTTTTCTTGTAGCTATAAATAACTACAAGTTTGGGCTCACCACACCCATAATATGCCAACAGCACACAGTATTCTCGAATGGTCACCCATCCAAGTACTAACTGCGCCCAACGCTGCTTAACTTCAGTGATCTGACGAGAACTGGTTTTTTCAGCGTGGCATTGCATGCTTTCAAAATATTAAATTTCTGAATACAGATTGATAAAGTTTGATTTAAAAAAGTTAGCAGATTAAAAAAAAAACGAACGATAATTTTCAGACTAAAATTTCATAGGTTTTCAAAATTGGCTTTAAGTAGCGATTCAAAATCGATTTTTCTGCGAAAAGAAATAACTTTCGCTCAGAATACAGGGATCCTTAATAGAATAAAAAAGGTTTGATCCAACAAAATTATTGGGTTTCGAGAAATTGAAAATTAAATATCGCGATATCGCAGTTAACATTATAAATAAATTTGAACTAAAATTTTATTACAAATTATTTTTTAAATAGGAAGTATCTCGTCGTCCAGAAATTCGGGATGAGTAGTCAAATATTTTTGATTTGCTTTGCTAGTCTTCCCGAATTTTCGGGATGACTAGTCGATCCCCTTTTCCAACTCCCTAAATTTTTCGAGATGACTAAACGCAGCCTTTCAATTATTGTATCAAAAAATCATATTTCGATAAAATCATTCCACCACCATATGTATTTGATTTTTCAAGAATCTTGTATGCAATAATCCCAGTTTTGATAGAAATATAGGTTAAGGTGTTACGTCCTGGTTAAAACTTTAAAAATTTTACGTAACTTCTAACCGAGGCACTTACCATGAGGAGATGATATATCGGTAACAGAAAGATGTTACTTACAAATGTTACCGATATAAGATAATCATATTTATGCCATTACCATATGTACTATTAATACTAATATGTTAAATAATAATGAAGGAACCGAATATATAGATATAGAATATTAGTAGATACATATGTTTAAACTAATACAATAATTAATGCCATATGTAACACATCAGTTATCTAAAAATGTACAACGTAACACTAGTGAAATGAGTATGTATATAATCAGACACACTGTAACCAAAAAGTGTCTGACTAAACACGTTACACATAATTAAGTTAGTAGTAGAATTCATATTCCTGAAAGAGCAAGAAATGCGGAAATCGACGACCGAGAGTATCAGCAGAAATCTGTCGATTTCAAAAGTTAGAAACGTGCCGATTTCAAAAGTTCGATACCTGCCGATTTCAAAAGTTCGAACGTGACTTTCGGCACGTATTCATCGCCCCTATCCCTAGCATGGAGAACCCATCATATATAAACCCCAGCGACATCCCTGTCAATTGTCTTACGTTCTCGGCAGTCATACTGTTCACTTCGATCTACGATTAACGAATCGCTTTGACAAAGTTACGGCTTCTATCTCATTGTGACCGAAGAAACACTCTGAATAAGTCGCGTACTTTCAAGTTCAATTCAAAATAGTTAACGTGTTCCAGTCTTGAACTAAGTCCCTTCGGCTGAGACTTTCGGTCGTCGTAAAGTGAGTCTTTTACGGATAAAGTCCGCGGTGTTAAACGTTCGCGAAAAGAACTCAAGTGTGGATTGGGTGACTGTCATAGAACCCTGTATCGCACTACCACTATTGAAAAGTGTTCGTACACCTTTTCACTATTAAATTACTTCCGAGTTTATTCAATTTATCGTCCGGTTATTTTGTGTAACTTTTAACTCTGTTCTTACTCCTTATAATAAAACAATTATTCAAGCAACCATCTCTTACTCATTCTAAACACTGTACTCTGACACAGTCCGCGTAGGGCTGATAAGTGACACACAAACCCACAAACAAATAATTGGTCAGGTCTTACCAGCCTGACATAATCAGCACACTGGTCTCTCTCTTTTCCTATTTTCCATACTACCCTCGCCTATTGCTCGGGACGTGACAAAGGATGCACTATTCTGCTAAAAAAAATTCTTCTAAATAATACAATATTTGAAACTGGGTGGCTTAAGCAAGTATGTTCTTAATCATTTTTAGTGTTACTATAATATTGTACGCTCGCGCAAGTGCGCGCCAACTTTTGTGTCAATTTTTATGATTTACCCAATTTTTAAGTAACTATTTATTTGTTAAAACTGTTCACGAACTAAATTCTACGATTAGCATTAATAACAGTAACCCTTGTGGGGTTGCTGGCCCCTCATCGGGCGCCTCCCCAGTTTGCGGATAGGGGGACACCTCCCAGATATGGGTGGTACCGGGGAAATCAAATACTCGGGGTGGACAAATACCAGCTACGGGGAAGGAACCCCGAACAAGAAACCAGCCATGAGTGGGTACGACAAAAACACACTACCCCAAGGGAGTAGAAATCTCCTCGCCGGTTCCGATCGGGTGCAAGCTCCGGTGGCCGGTGCCGGTTCCATGGATTTTGGGAGGAACCAATCGTACATGGACAGGAGCGTCTGCGAGGAGTTAGGAGGTCCATTTGACTTCACGGAGGAGCCCAGTTTCATACAGCAATTGAACGAGTAGTCAGTTGTGAAGAGGACCAAGTCCGACTTTCACACCAAGTAGCCGGAAGCCAAGGAGGAGCATGTGTCTCCAAGAGATCATCAGGAAGATGGACGTCTTCTGCAGAAAAAAGAGGAACATGTTGCTCGAAATCCGTGACGGTGTGGGTGATTCGAAAGGCCATCTTGCACGGCTCCACCGCAACGTGGAGGCGCTCGAGACGTATTTCGACTGTCACGCTGGCTTCACGAAGGACAGAGTAGGCCACAGTGTCACAAAAATAAGAAAGAAGGCAGAGCGCGAACGTGTAGCCAGTAGGGGAATCCAGACGGAAAAAGATGCCCTGGAAACTCCCTCAACCCAATATGGGAAGAGAGCGAGGGAGCCCACCCTGAGCCCTGTAGAGGCGACCACCACTAGGACAAGAAAGAAGAAGAAGTCGAGCTCAACCCGAGGCGGCTTTAATGAAACCGGCTGACGGCTCGAGCTACGCAGAGATTCTCAAGGACCTGAAGCGAAAGCTAAGACCTGACTTCCCTGAAGGAGCAATCAAGGGTGTCAGGGAAATCAGAAGCGGAGAAGCCCTTGTAGAAGTAGGGCCCGCAGCGGATGGCAGATCCAAGTTTTTCGCTGCGATCAAAAAGGTTGTGGGTGAAGGTGGCAGTGTAAGGGAGCTTGTTCGTCGCACGGTGGTGGAGGTCTTCGACCTCGACACGACAACAGATGCGGAGGAGGTTGAGGCTGCCATCAGAAGTCATTTTGATGAGCAGCCGGCAGGCGAGATCAGGGCCAGTCTCACAAAGAACGCCTTCAGAGGAAACCTGAAGGTTTTTATGGAACGGACTGAAGAAACAGCGTCGAAATTGGTACGTACAGGACCCCTGAAGGTGGGATGGGTGTCCTGTCGCGTACGTCAGAAGATGGAGGCAAAGGACCTGATCGGACGATAGGATGCTAGAGGTGTGGCAAGGAGAGACACAGGTCTGCGGAGTGTGTAAACACTCTCGAGTGCTACCTGTGCGCCGCAAACGAACGAAAGCCCCGGACTGACCATCTTCCGAGGACGATGAGATGTGCGTCTTTCAGGGAGGTAGCCCCGCTGCACCCAACCAAGATTTCGAAGGCCGACGAGCCCGATACGCGACGATTCGCGTTGCTGAGGACGATGCGTACATCTTGGTTGGAACATAAAAGGCGCTACAGGAGAACCAAGACAGAACAAATCGCCAGAAGATAAGAAGACCAGCAGGCAATTCCAACAGTAAAGAAAACGGCACCCCTGAAATAATGCGAAAGTGGCTCTCGGGTGGATTCCTGCCAAGAAGAAAGGGTGGTGTTTTATAATGGGTCCTTGATAGCATCCTTATAATGATAAAATTAAGATTTTTGTGTATATTTATATTTATATATATATATATATATATTAAGATCACTGTAGCGATGCTATCAACATCCCCACACTACCCGAGAAGTGCAGACCCTTCTTGGTGTGTTATTAAAACATTTTTCACCAGCCCTCGTAAAAATAAAAAGATTAACAGTTAAGGGCCAGACATCATTTTTTAAGTGGTGCAATTATACACATGAAAATACCCACAAAACAGATTATGATACCTCAAATACAAACAATACATCACTACCATATTAATGAACAACGCATCAAAATATATTGCTAATTCATAACACATTTATTTCATTTTATATTTCCTGTTTTATCGACAATGAAGAATAAATTTAATACATAAATAAGTAGTAACAAGAGTTTATTCTGAAGGTTTCAGTTTAACGGCGGAATTAATTCTGGTTACAGTTTCAAATTTTTAAATCCACGAAGTCGAAGTACATTTCTAGAGATAAGTGGGATGACAGACCAGTGGAATGGCTTACTTCTGATTGGATGATGAAATTTGAGGTATGGAGTTGGAAACATACAAAATTGTGACGTAGTGATGGACAAACATCTGCCCGCCAGTTTTCCAGTTTTCGAAATCTGTACAAAGAATCAGACTAGTCCTAGGGACCGATTTATGGTACGGTCAGCACGTCAAGTGGAAGGCCACTTTTAGGACTTTAAGCTGAAGTAATAACAGTTGCAGTTGTAAAGAAGCCATTTAGAAATTCTGCAGTCTCATGAAACGTGACTTATATAATGAATAACTGAAGGCCCGTAAACACCCAAAAATCCCTTAAGTATTAAAGTAAAGGCACAAATAAAACTATTTCCTTTCTGTGGACATGCACATCTTAATCGGAGAAATCTATCAGTTACGCCGTAACATTTCCTAATTTGAACATTTATTTCTTAAAATATTATTTATTAATAAACTTTCACACTAATTCAAAAAAATTAAAAATCTCAATAGAAACATAACAACGTCTAAAATACATTGCTAAATAATTAAAACATATGTACATATTATTTTGAAACCTGAATTCAGACACACATGTCACGGTCATGTTTGTAAATCAGTGCATCAAAATGCATCGCTAAATGATTAAAACATTATTAACACATATCTACATATAATTTTGAAAGTTGAATTCAGATACAGTGCAGGTCAGAATTGTCAGTCCACTACGAAAAATCGAAATGAAAACATGCCTCTCTTTTTACGTAGTCAATCCAGCAATAGATTAAGTTGCAATTATTATTATACCATCAAGGTAAGCGTGAGTCACACGATTCTAGTTTCGTTATACTGTCGTTATACTGCAGAGATTATAGCCAATATTAAATTACGTGACCTTAAAGTAAATAATGAATTCCTGACGTACAGACCCAAAAATGCATGGAAGAAATAAGTAAGTGAGAAAGCAATGCTAAGAGTCAAACTTTCTTAATAAAAATAATCAATTTTGCTTCTGCGAATGTTTTGTGTACATTATTATTCGCGATGCAGACATTTTCTTCGAAAAGGGCGGATACTAATATCTGTGCCAGAAGTCCTGTAAAAAAATTATTATCCTGGAGTAACAGGAACGAATATCTATATAGTTTCCACTAACACGAATATAAGATTGAAAGATATTTACCACTTCTTAAATTCTTCTTCTGATAATTCGTTCAGCTGGAAACAAAGTTCGGCGTAGGCCCAAAATAGGTAGGTAGGCCCACAAAATCTTTTTAAATGTGAAAATGCTCTCATTTGTGGCTATCAGTTCCTCCAATAATTAAATATATGATTCAACCTGCATTGCCTTTTCTGACAAATATGAAGGCTCTTATAATTAAATTAAATTATATTATATTAAAGCATATTGAAATTAAATTAAATTCAAATTCTTATAATTCAAATTTTTCAAGAACTTACTGATTGCGTTCGCTTTGCTTTCATGCGTGATTTTTTAAATAATGCTCTTGGGCTCTCTCCTCGTCGGTGTTGGCTGCACTTCAACCATTCAAAGTCCATCCTAACTTTCACGAAAACCACTAGGGTAGTCCCAACATTTCTTCGGAAACACATCTGAGGCAATTTTCTGTAAATGGCCCCAGCTGCTTGCATGAAGCCTCGTTTAAAGTAGTCCATGGCGGACGTCTGAATTCTACTTTTGGAGAGTTCTTTCGCTTTCTCGTTTTCGTCTGTGAAGAAAGAAGACAGGCAATCTGCACAGCTTTTGCAACGTGACGCGACAGCAGGTATCTGGCAAAGGACATAGTATTTCGCCTATTATTCCTGAAGTTTAAGCGAGTTGTTCTAAAAGTGGATCTTGCTCGATGCTCCATTTCGTCGAAGTGACAATCGCCCTTTACTTTTTCTACCTTGTCCGAACCGGAGTCTCCTTTAAGTAGGGATTCCAGTGAGAAGAGAGAGCTTGCTGCGTTTTCAAGAAAATCGCTCCTATTGAGTGTGGTGGAATTAAGTTGTTGATGAGCAGGGTTTTAAAAATTCCTTCTACTTGAATGCAATTGAGCTTAACGAACCGACAGCTGTGACAAACAGGTTTTCTCTTGCGTCTTGGTTGACAAAGCCCAACTTCAAATAAGAAAATCCAAGTTCGTACGCTCTTTTCTATACTTTTGCCAACCCGTGCAAAATGTATGGCCACCTGTCCAAGCATGGTGGGTTTGAAAAAGGCCTGTACTCTTATCAATAAACTTCATTTTCCGCAGCATTTCTCGAGCAGAGGGCCAAAGTTTAAGATAAGGATTGGCTTCACAAATGACTTCTCTCAGCGGTTTGTCGGGAGTCCGGCTTTGATCGTGGGTCGAATCAAAGAGCTTCTCTGCAAAGAGACAGAGGTCAGCAGTATTCTTTGGATCCGGGGGCATTTTGAGTGGACCTTTCGGAGTTTTGACATGATCTACGTGAATAAAATATATAATATATCTCATTGCAATAGAAGCCTCGATGGCTCAGGCGATAGCGCGTCAGAGTTCCATGCAGGAGGTCTGGGGTTCGATCCCTGAGCCGGGTACCAATAGAAATTTTTCTATGTACTTCTACCGGGGCTTCGAAGGTTCGGAACCCACCTTAAACTGTGGGTCCCCTCAGAAAAATATGGTGCCTCACCAAGGACAAATGGGCTCTTTCGAGGGCCTAACCTTGGGGATCGAAGCCGATTTTGAGAAGAGTCGAAAATGAGTCAGCGTTCCTCTTGCGCTTGGGGCCTCCTACAGGGGGCACTACGCTCGATGGTCGCTGGCCGCCTTCGTGTAATGAACACACACACACATACACTTAAATAACACACCAGGACAGTGCTTCGAATCTGTGCATCCAACTGATGATCTCAGAGGGATCGCTCCGTCCACCCTAGTCTGGCCGTATCCCCTTTTTGCGGCCTGCTGAGGAAAGCTACCGAATGGCAGAGTGGGTGAGGATCACTTTGCCTGATCAACAAAGTAGGACGTCATTTACTATGCGATAAGTATGTCTGGCACCTGAGAGGTATACTCTCAGAACTTTGGTAACAACGAAACTCACCGAGATCCAAAAACACTCGGCGAAAGATGGCCGGATTCGGAGTACTGCCTTGAGAATAAACACGGGTATGGCACAATAGGCTTAACAGCTTGAGCGCCAGGGGTGGGACCTCACGCCCCCACCCCCGCCTATATTGCAACTAACTAACTACCTCATCGCAATAAGAAACCTTCATCTTCTCCAATTGTTCACTCGCACGTGCTCTTCCGTCAATTCAGGCAAGAACTTCTGTAACTAATATCCGAAAGTATCTATGTCAAATGCTATATAGATGTGATTCCAAGAAGCAATTTTCCTTTCTTTATCTTTACTGGTACCTGTCTGTGCAGTCTCTTTGAACATCCTTTTTCACAACGGTCGGCTTTCGTATAGTTTTCGTTCTTTTACCTTGTTGCTGAAAATCTATATCAAGGTCTTTCTTCGCTAAATTGTTTCTCATGCTCTTGTTAACATGAACTGGATCAAAAATAGCTAAAAGCTTCACGCCTTCTATTTCCACTTCGACTGGATGACCTGTAAAATAAAAGTTGATATTCAGTACATTCAATAAAATAGTAATTCTTTTTAAGCGTTATATTTGTATATAAAACGTTATTATCAACAGGAAATGAAATAAATTAAAATCATTACTACACAAAAGTCATATAAATTTTTTTTACCAAGCTGAATCTTGTCCCTCGTGCAATTAGCTATGTACTGCTTCCTCAGTTCTTCTAATGCCTTAATGTTTAAGGGGCCTTAATCATACACGGTCACAATAAGCTGCAGTCTAGCATCCTTCACGGCTCTGACATTCGCCTTAATGACCATCACAAGCTTTTCCATTGCTGTTCCTGATTTAGTGTAATAATACGATATCGCTTTTTTGGCGCCAGTCTTTAAGGTGCGAACTAGAAATACTAACACATGATCAGCAAATCGAATTGTCCTGATCGTGCCTTAATCTTTGAAACCAACAATCAAATCCTTTTTAGGTTCATACCAGACGTGAGGTTGCACATGGAATTCGCCCCACATCAGTTCTGAGACTTTTTCTCTCTCACTCTTCATATTGCTCACACACTCTCCTAAGTGCCCTACGAGATCTTCCCTAATTCCATTGTACATTAAATCTGTACAATGGAATTAGGGCAGAGTTAGGGAGATGATTCTATTATGATTGCTCCTAAAAAATTATAAGCTTTTTCTGATAATTTGTCAATTGAAACGCACAAAACTTTCTGACTGATGGTTAACCTGCAGTTTTTAGATTTTTTTCCTGCATTATCTAATTGCAAATTTATAATATCTTTTTGTGTACTTGATAACTTCTCAATGTTCAAAAGCAGCATACGTTTAATATACCGCAAGTGCTCTCTCGCTCTTCAAGAAAAATGTAGATACCTAATACTAACATTCATACAATTCAAACGTAAAACAAATTTCAATAAAGTTCAATAACTTTAAATAGAAGAATATCTAATGATATTATAATCATCCTTGTTCTGAATAATTAAAGTACATTGTCAACTGACACTTCATTAGTCCTCTCAATATATTCTGAAAGGCATTGTAACGGTTAAAAACAATTCTGCCGCTTTGTGTGACTTTTGGCAATTCGCGAAACAAAAAAAAAACGCTGATTATGGTCTTATGTTCTACCGTTACCCCGGCCGATGGTTGCAATAGATTAATTATTGTCACTAAATAAAAGAATTAAAAATTGTATGTGTATTATTTACACTAATTTACATTAAAAGTACTCTCAATGTAATTAAATACACAGGAATGAAATACTCAACTTCATTCCTGTGATTTTCGAACCCTGCATATTACATTATATATAATTATATATAATGTCGTTTTCGGACAGTTTTTGCGATGTTTTGAATCCTCTTGGCTACAGGAGTTAATTGGACGTTGTACACTTTACCGAGGAATAGTCTTCTGGGTTTCAATTTCCTAGTAGCACTCTTCACACTCTCCACACTTGGAGCCCGTGACATTCGCAGTTTCTTTATGTGTCGTCGATTCTACGTCTGCAGCAGGAAGTTCGCATTCTATATTTTCGATATGCTTGGACGAAAGACCACTTTCTGTATTGCGAATATTTTGGTATACTTCAGGCTCCTCAGCATGTGCTCGCGAAGATTTTAAAAGAGCACTTCTATGCCCTCCTTTCTGCACTCAAAGCGTTTGCACTAATTGTCTTGCAATGTCTAGTTCCGACAATGAGGCTTCAAGACGCTTTGACTTAAGTTTATCTGTCTCTCTTTTTGTTTTCTTTCCACAGCTGGAGACAATCGTCTTCTTGCATCGGAGATGAAAGTGGTAACTGTAGAGTTGGTTAATGATGGAGAAGAATGGGAAGGTACAACATTTGGCAATTGAGTTTCTTCATTAGATTCATTATGAAGAAGACCTGAATCAGAATGCTCTATTTCGTCCTCTCTTACCAAATGCACATCGCAATCTCCTTATGAGAACAACTGCAATTCACCTGTCATTACAGGAACATCCGCTATTTTTTTGAAAGCCATGCGACTTAGCATCTGCCTTCGAAGGGCAACTTGGCACAACGCACTTTCTGCCCATATCGGTATTCAATGTATTCGAAATAGAGGAAACATGAGAAATTGTCAGCAGATCTTTCCATTACCAGGTTTTACATTCACTTACAGTATACTATACTTTATAGAAAAATTAGTTCTTTAAACATTCCAACAACATCAGAAAAAATTGCAGAAAGATCTGTTCAGTGAAAACTTGTTCAAGATTTCTAAATTTTTTTCGGAAACTTTGAAACACTCACAAAAAAGTTAATGTGCGAAAATTCATAATGAAATGGAAATTGTATTGCATAATTAAGGGGTGACAGCACTCTGTAAAATCAAAATCACTATTTAAAGGTGGAGCAAAAGTCCACGCGCAAGCTGGAGCGTTGTCTAATTTAGACTAGAAAAGTTTAAAAAAAAAGTAGTTTAGGTTCGAAAAAATGGATTTGAAAGTTGGCTACCTCAAAGTGGCACTAACCTAAAATTTGAGCAGGGTCGGCTGTGGATTGCGATACAAAATTTAATTTTCAGTTAAAATAAAAACAAAAAACATGCTCCTGAATTATTAAGTATATGAATACGGATTAATGAAGCTTGATGTATAAAAATTAGTCAATTACGAGAAAATCTATCGAGAATTTTAAGATTAAAATTTCATGGGGTTTCAAAATCGGCTTTGGATAGCGATTAAAAATAGAATTTTCAATTTTTGGTGAAAGTAAGAAATTGCTCGTTAGATATGGGGATACTGAATAACAAATAAAAAATGTTTAATTCACAAAAATTATCCTCTTCCAAAAAAATCAACAATAAAGTTCGCGATATCACAGTATTGACATTAACAGGTTGAAACAAAATTCCTGCTTTTAAATTTTAACTGAAATTTTATTAAAACTCCACATTATTTACTCTCGGATTAAAAGTTTTACTCATTGATACTGTGCGAAGCAACGATCCTCAATTTTACAATCAATTCTTTATTTGCTTTTCACCGAGCAACAGATTTAAAAATAATGCTATCTACTATAGTGCCTCTCGTGGAGTCGCCAAAAACTCACTGCTCCCCCGCTCCGTCCACCCGATTAGTGCGAAAGAAAGTAGGCTAGAGTGCCGTACCCATCGTCGGGTGCTGCTAGGAAGATGTGGAGACGCCAATTGTGAAATAAATTGGACGCACCAACTAGCCAGACGGGCACTCCAGAGGGAAGCCATTCTGATGGCAACTGACAGAATGAAATTAGGGTACAGAAGAAGATGCGGCTGAGAGGTCCAACAGTCTCCTATAGCCATGCTCTTCATATTTACCTGAAAATGGCCATAGTCACCGAGGTGTTTCCAATAACCAAATTTGATGACGATCAGGACAAGGCCATTAAATTGGCATCAGAGAAGAAAATCGATGGGGTGCAACCTGGATAAGTCATCCCAAGATTTGAAAATTGTCGCTTCAAAAATGATACCTTCATCGACATCTGTTTGGATGAACTGTCGCGAACTTTCTCATCGAAGCTATTGGCGAATTACAACCTTGGGTGGGAGCTAAGATCCAACAGCAGTGCTTGAAAGAATAGCAATACAAAACCCAACCATTAAAATGGGAGGATCGACTGCAGGCCTCACTACGGGTAAAAGAGAATCAATATGAAGATCCTCTCAAGAACCAAAGTTACACCCGTAAACAGTGCATTGAATTTGACAGCTGAACAAACGGCGTTTGCTTTAATACAAGAACCTTGGCCTCACAAGACGAAAAATAGAAGATTAAGTAACAATAGCGGATTAGTTATTTATGATAGTTAAGTAGGGACACCTAGGGCAGCACTTTATGTCAGACCCAGGACCCACCATCTGAGCAAGGGCGAAATCTATTGAACCACTGCTGTGTGAAAGGATGGTCATTGCCTATCGGATGTGATGCTAAAGCACATCATTCGATTTGGGGTAGTAAGGACACCAACCGTAGGGGGTGAGTCTTTATGGAAATACGTCTCAACTACTAATTTAACTTTATTGCATGGGGGGATACACCTATCTTCGTGACATCTAGATGTCGCGAGGTAACTCATTTGACCTTAAGTTTGATGAGTATTGGCAAAGGGATCAAGGGATGGCAAATATAGTCGGATACGTCCTTATCGTTTCATAGACAAATATGCGTCTCCTTGACAGTTGATAGACCTGAGGTTCGAAGGTATAGGAACTCTAAAGCAAATGACTGGGATACTTACAGGAAGGATATCAACAGTTTTCTGGGTGCTATACCGGGCACAATCAAGTCTATCGAAAAAATAGAATTTGTTGTGTACATCATACAAAATGGCAAAAACGAAGCGTATGATGACAGTTGTCCTCTTCGTATTAAGAAAACAGACAGGGATGCACCCTGGAGGAATTCTAGACTGGAGGAACAGAAAAAGGATACTCAACCCCTTTTTAACAGAGCTGTAGGAGATGGAAAAATATTTCCTGCATTAATTCAAGCAGGATTTCAGTTCTTGGTGGGCCCATTATGCAGCATCTTCCGGGCATGTTTACCAATTGGATACACCCCGGTAGGATTGTGGAAGGTTAAGTCAATCTTCGTTCCAAAGCCGGGTAAAGATACCAACTATGAGGCGAAATCCTTTAGAACAATCAGCTTAACCTCGTTCATGCTAAAAACACTAGAAAAATTAGTGGAAATTTACTTGAAAAAGAAAATCCTAAAGGAAAAACCTCTTTATAGGAATCAATTTGCCACTAAAAAAGGCAGATCTACTGTAGACGCTTTCTATGTGTTTACCTTCCGCATTAATAATACAATGGGAAAAGGTGGAGTAGCAATTACAGCGTTTTGAGATATAGAGGGGGCATTCAGTAACACCCCTATTGAATCCATATACGGTTTTGCTGAAATACACGGAGTTAGTGGCACGGTAACCAAGTGGATGCACTCCGTGCTGGTAAGCAAAACTGTAAATAATTCGCTACATGGTGATGAAGTGAAGGCCAATGTTTCAAGGGGGTGCCCATAGGAAGAACTTATTTTATCCGGCCAGTGGGCGCCTGTCAATGATGCCCAGATTCGTGTTTTGATTGAAACGAATTATTACACTTCAGGCTATGTAGATGACCTGACAATCCTGGTAAGATAAAAACACGAGGGCACCTTAGTGAAACTCATGCAGTCAGCGCTCAACATAGTAGAGCAATGGTCCAGTGAGCGTTGTTTGTCCGTTAACCTGGACAAGACGGAACTCATGCATTTTATCAGAAGAAGGAAGCTTCCAGTCTTTCGGCATCGTAAGTTCTACGGTAGGAAAGTACAATTTTAAAAATTCAGCGAAGTATTTAGAACTAATATTTGACCCTAAATTTACCTGGGAACTCCATGTTGATGCAATGGTAAAAAAGCTGAGATGGCTTTATGGGCCTGCAGATGCGCAATAGATTAAAACCTTGTGCTTAAAACGCAGGATTACTCACTGGTTATATACAATGATAATCAGACGCATAATAGCATATGCATCAACGATCTGGTTGCCAAGAAACTCTTAAGGTCATTCTGGACATCCCGGCGTTGCACCTTTTCGTAAGGAAGATTGCAGCAGCAAAAATCTATAAACTCCTAGTAGGGGGCAACCTTAGTGATGTTGAGGTGAAAGATCCACATGATATTATTAAGCGCATGATATGCGAGGATAATATTCTCGCTATGAAAACTGATATTATGTTGAGAAAATTATCCATCATGAAACCCTTCAAGGTCATCTTCCCAAAAAGGGAAGAATGGCTTGATGAAGAGAGAATAAAAGAAATATTTAGACAAGGAGGTCCCGTTTAGTATACAGACGTCTCCAAAAGACTCTTTGGGAACAGGGGTTGGAATCTATGGAAAGAAGCCCAGCGCTGAGATAGCAATGCACTGGGCACATTCTCTTCAGTTTTCTAGGCCAAAATAATAGCTGTCAAAGCTTAACTGGAGAAAACTCGTAAGCGGGGTTAAAAAGGCCAGCACATATACATTAGTTCTGACAGTCAAGCAGCACTTGAGGCTCTTATATCTGAAGACTTTACTTCCAGACTAGCCTGGAGCTGCCTTCAAGATCTTCTTAAGGCTGCTGATGGAAACTGGGTCAGTCTGATCTGAGCTCCCAGCTATAAAGATACTGAAGGTAAAGAGAAAACAGACGGACTGGCTAAGATGGGAGCTTTACAGACGCTGATTGAACTGGAACCCTACTGCGGTATCTCATGCACATCGGCAAAATGAGCGCTTGGTAAATGGCTGTCGGATGAGCATGCGAGATATTGGAAGGGAACCAAAAAAATGGACCATGGAAAGAAGGCAGATTAATATCGTAGTAGGGACGCTTGCTGGACACTGCCGAATAAGAAAACACTTGACCAACATTAGGATTGGAGTCAACCCTCGTTGTAGAAAGTGTGATTTTCGTGAGGAGACAGCTCCCCACATACTTTGTGAATGTGATGCACTGGCGTGCCTCAGAAACAAATAGCTGGGGGATTATTTTCTCGAACCAGAAGACTTTCATGACATCTCCTGCAAATCAGTGTTGCCTTCATGGTAAAGACTGACCTTATAGGAGATGCTTAAATTCTACGGTATAGTACAATAGGTTTTACCGCAGTTCTATAGACAGTTATGGTCCTGCCCTACTGTATAATAATAATAATAATAATAATAATAATACTCATCGGCGGAAATACCATTCAACATCTTGGTATTGGAGAAAC
>CAKNYM010014044.1:0-10146 GCA_932195095.1 Andricus curvator | reverse complement strand
TTATTGGTCAGGGAAAAGTCAGGGAATTAACAAAAAAATGTCTTGTAAAAGTCAGTGGATTTCTATAACTTTACATAACTATCAAGAAGAATAAATATGAATTATTTTTATTCTGTTTATAAAAGATTCTAGGTTAAAATTTTCACAAGTTTAACATCCTGGCAGTTGAATATTAACTTATATATTATTCTTATTAGTAATTTATTTGCCTCGTATTTATATTGCTTTTTTTGCAGTTGCTTCCTTTTGAAGATTATCTTTTGAGTTATACATTTTATTATTTGTTTGAAAATTCAACAATTTATTTAAAATATCATTCTTTTTGGTTGAAAATACAACTGTTTTGTTCCAAATTCGTCTTTGAGGGTTAAAAATTCAAATATTTTCATAGAAAATATACTTTTTGTTCAAAATTCACATCTTAGTATTGAAAATTTACCTGAATTCTTTTTTGGATGAAAATTCAACTATTTTTTTGTAAATTTGCCTTTTTAATTAAACAATTTATCTATTTTAGTAGTAATTGCATCTTTCTTGGATAAAAATGCAACTGTTTGGTTGAAAATTAATCTTCTTTGCTTAACTTTGTTAAGAAATAATAACTTTGTGAAGAAATAACTTTTTTGTTGAAAATTAATATTTTTAGTTGAAAATTCATCTTATTGGTTAAAAATTTAACTATTATATAATTAATAATTTTTTTCTGAAAATTAATATTTTTTGGTTGAAAATTCCATTTTTGTACAGAAAATTCGTCTTTTGGCTTGAAGGTTCGACAATTTCACAAAATATAGATATTTTGTGAAATGTCGTCTGTTTGGTGTTAAAATTCATTTTTTTTATGAATTTTCATTTTTTAGGTTGAAATATTAACTATTACACTTTGTTGTTCCGAAGTGATCTTTTTATGTGGAGAATTCAATTGTTTTGTTGAAAACTCAACTTCTTTTTTAAAGTAATCTTTTATAGTGGAAATTTCATTTTTGTACAATAAATAAATAAATTTGAAAATTTTAATTTTGTATCTTAAGTATTGTTTTATTCCGTATATCAAATACCCTATTTTAATATTTATTTTAATATTAATCGTCAGGGGAAATTAGAAATTGGTCAATGAAAAATCAGGGAATTTTGCAAAGCATATATTATCTTAAATATAACAAGTTTCCATTAGTTTCGTCCCATATCTTATTATTTCTCGAAACCATAAATTAATTACAGTAAGAGGAGGGGGGAGGGTAGAAATATTTTGTTACGGCCTGTTACAGGGTTTGGGGGGGGGTCTTGGAGAGGGCCTATAATCCGTTACGTAATTTAAGTACGGCTCCTTACTAATTCTCGTCATTTTATAAAACATTGAGGACATTCATCTTCAAAATTAGTGCAAGGAAATTAAAGTATAAACTTATCCAAAAGCTATACTTATCCAAAAAATCTGCCCGCCACGCGGGCACATTCACATCGCCCGCTGCGCGCGCGGCTCGCAAGTTTGAGCGCGCCTAGGGTGCGCGACTATAGTTCTCGCGCTTCGCGTTTGATACTGTATTTACCTCGCGCTACGCGCTCGGTCGTTGTATTTCCCCCACATTTGTGCACAGACCTTTTAAAATTAAAAGTCAAAGTATCGACAACTGTAATTTGGTGATTGTGAATTCTCTTTTGTTAAAGCTTCTTCGGCTTTAACGAATACATTCTCATCACGTACCTCGTGCTTCGCACTCGATTTAGTCCAAAATGCGAAATTTTCTACATTATTTTCAACACTATTATATCAAATATATATTACATTTATTTATGTACCTCGGCCTTTGATTGCTTATTCAGATATTGCAAAATAAAGTACAAATTTTATTTACCATGATTACTTTAATATTTGTTTCTTATTTTGCATTATATTTCATTCTCAGCTACCGTTAAAATTTTATATCATTTCAATAAATGTATATTATTACAATTCATAGTATGGATCGATATTGCAAACAGACGTATTTTCCTTGTCTTGTTTTTATACTTGAAAAAAGTGCGCATCCTACAAAAAAAAAAACAATTCTGTTATTATGCATTTTATTGCAACTTGTGTCGTTTTTCCATAAATTGTAATTTGTTTATTTTCAATGTTATTTTTTACGATTTGAACCAAAAATATGCATCCTAGCGTAAAGTGGTTCTAAGAAAATTTGTAAATGTATAATTTAGGCGAAAAACTTTGTTAGATAAAATATTATTGTATCGTGTATCGTTTTTCCAAAAAGTTAATTTTTTTATTTTAAATGTACATTTATAACAAAAGTTTATAACAAATTTGTAGCTCCTTTCTGAGTAAACAACCTTTATCTATTAATTTTTTTCGTGGTTTCTGTCGTTTGTCCAAATTTATTTTATTCTTAAATCAGTTTTTTACAAATGAAACAAAATCTACGCGTCCCATCAAAAAGTGATTCATAACAAATTTGTAGATCTTTTTTGAATGCACGATTTTGTCTATTCATCTTTTTTCGTATCTTGTATATTTTGACCGCAAACTGGAATTTTTGATTTTTCATAATTTTTTTGTGCGATAAAAATTGGAATTTTCGATTTTTCAAGAAAATTGAAAAAAGTCTTATGACAATATAGTAGGATGTTCAAAAAAAAAACATTTTTCTTTTCTTGAATTTTTTTCATATCGTGCGTTGTTTGGCTTAAAATGTTCATTTTCGTTTGTTTTTTGGAATTTTGTAAATGCTATAACTCCAGTAATTTTTGTTTTATCAAAAAAAGCTACTGGGATAAATCGTTTGTCTTTGTGAGTACTACGAATATCCCGACATAGAATTTTTAAATTTGAAAAAAGTGGTCTCAAAAATTTTGAAAAAACGCTCACTTTTTGAATTTTTATCCAAAATGGCTGGCTAACGGACTTGACCTTCACTTTAGGACACTTGAAGAGTATACCAAAGCCCAATCCAATTTGTCAATTCTTTCGAAAGTTATCTTGCTAACAAAATAAAAATCTACATACACACACACACACTGACATACATACATCCTTGCATACACACATGCATACATACATACACACATCCACACATACATACACACGCATACAGACATATTCGCGAAAACCTGTTTTTTGGGTTCAGAATGTCTCAAAACATGGACATTTGACAAAAACGGAGAGGGTCAAATTTTACACAAATCTAATACTTTCTCCGATGAGAATGTAAAAATTTTTTGTATACCTCTATTCGTTTTTATCACGCATTATTATTACAGAGTAGCCACTGAAACTTAAAAAAACTTCCAGATCATTTTTCGGTTTTCCAGGTAAAAAATTACATTTTTCCCAAATAACTTTTAATCATTTTTAATAATTATTATTTAATACTAATCGCTTTGTTATATAAAGTTTCAAAAGAATTATACATTTCACAGCCCAAAGTAATATCGAAACAGGGGAAATAGAGTAATTTTTCAAACAAAAAAAGTCGGCCCGCTGGGCGGGCACATTCTCATTACGCGCTTAGCGCGCGGCTCACTTCGCTCACAAGTTTGAGCGCGCCTAGGGCGCGCATCTATCGAATCTCGGGCTTCGCGCTCGAGACTGAATTACCTCGCGCTTCGCGCTCGGATATTTATTCTTTGCACTGGGAATGCCCAAATGAAATTTTAGCAAAAACATATATTCTATAGATCGCAGTTCTTTGCATCTGCATACTCTGAATTTTCTACGTAATTGAGCATAGTTAAAGATTAAATTGCTCAAAGCAATTTAATTTTATTTTCTGAACTACCTTCAATAAAAATCAACAATCCTTTCTTCAGACTTCCTTTCCTATCTCGCGTTGTTAAGAAAATTTGTAGGAATTTTTAAAAGTTGAAATTCCTTCAAAAACTTGGAAAATAGAGCTTTTTTATATTTCAGCTTTTTTGACACTTCTTATCTTAACCAAGAACTATAGCCCACCTGTAATTCGCCAATAGTTATATATACTTAATTGTAGGTATATTCCGATGTTCTGTAATTTAATAATAATAGCCTACAGGTGGGATGGCTATGAAATATGCATAAATCTAACTTTACATCTTATAATTTTCGTGAATAATGTTAAAAAATGTCTATGCTGTCAAAGATTACTTTTCAACATTAAACAGTTTAAAAACAAAAATTTCACTATGAACAATTGGAAAAAATATTCTTCAATTCAAAGAAAATTTCCTTGAATTAAAGAAATATATTCATTGGCTCTCCAGCCGAAGAAAAGTTTAATTGATGCAAGTGTCTACAAGTGCCGAAAAAATTTGGTCAATTGTACCGAAATTTCGGTACAAATAGCCCATTTTCCAGCTCTATTTGTATCGAAAAAATCCGCCTATTTGTACCGAAATTTCGGTACCCGTAGCCACGACCTTATTTGATTCAAAGACATTTCTTTAGTTCAAAGAAATGGTTTTTTGTTTGAATAAATATATTTTTTTTAATTTGAGATGATTTTCTTCATTTGGAAGTTTCTTTTGGTTGAATAAAGAAATTATGTTAAGGAAACGGTTTCTTTAATTCTAGACAAATTTTTTTCTCATATTTTCATAAATATTTACAGTTAAAATTAAATGCAATTTTGTTTCAATTTGATTAATATTTATTTCTTTATTGATTGCTAATGACGTGAAATTGACATTTGATATTATAATATTGCTATTTATTGTCCTGGATTCCTCAAACAAAAACAATGTAGCACTATTTTATTCTTAACTTTTTATTAGAACTTAGATTCACAGAGAAAATTTTTATTGTGGAATTATACTGTCTAATTTTAAAAGCTTTGAAATTAAAGTGATTTGACTTAGACAATACGACGATTTCAAGTCGGTTGTGTTTAAAATTGTTCAATTTTTGATGTTTTGATTTTGAAAGTCTTGAAGTTAGAAATATTATAAATAATTATAGTCTTTATTATTAGAGTATTTCATCAAGTATATCTAATTATCTCCCTAAATCACTAATTCAGTTTCATAATTTTATAAATCATTTTCGAGTTTTCATTTTTATGACTTTTTTCTGTAAGTTCAGAAATTGGCATTAATCAGAAAAAATATGACAATACAATTTTCTCTATATGTACATATGATATATATTTATTTATTACTTAAGAATAAATCGAAATATTTTGATTTTTTTCGCAATATCGTCTTAAAGAACTTCCGAAAATAGTTAATTTTGGAGATTTCATTATTTAATGACAATGTACATTCTTAATCACTCGGTGATTTAATAAGCACTCAATATAGGAAAAGTGATAGGGGGGGGGGGGGTCAAAACTGTCAGGAAAAAGCGTTCAGTATTTTTTGAACGGCCCCTATATATATGAGGTGTCAAAAAATGGTGTCTTCAAAGTATATATCATTCGACGCAGAATTTCACGAAACGTATAAATCAATAAAGTCTCAAAAAAGTATTTTTGGTGCCTTTTTTTGAAAATCTCAAGAATCAGTTATATCTCTGGCTGGTCTGAAAGATCTAAATTCTAAAATTCAAACAAGAAACCAAAAACTTAATGTAGGAAAGTGTCCTTGAAATTTTTACTCAATATCTTTTGTTAGCCAAAGTAAATTTCCCGAGTACCCCATCCTTTAAATTTAAAGATTTAACCTGGAGAGGTAAAGAAAAGCAGGTATATATTTCGAGCGAGAGGGCGGGGCACTTCTGGTACTCCTGTTAGAAATTAGATCCCATTGATTTTGTTATTTTTTCTGAAATATTTTATATTTTTTTAAACCGTCATATCTACCTATAATTCTTTGAATTTTTATAATTTCAAAAGAAAATTTTTATCTTGCATAATAAGGTACATAATAAGGTATAATAAGTCAATATGAAATGCGAATTGTTTTATCTTCCATAATAAGGTATATAATAAGGTATAATAAGTCAATATGAAATGCGAATTGAATTCTCTGTTATATTAGTTTAAAATTTATAATTTAAGTTGAATTAAAATTGTTACAAAAATTGGTTCTCTGATCGTTATAATTAAATATACAGTTAGCTATTAACTGGTCAAATATATTTAATAAATCATTGTAAAAATGACGTAAAGGATTGAAATTGTACACCCTCTCAACGATACAGACAGAAAATTAAAAGAGTAATAACCATTGCAAAACTAAACATATCAATGAATTTTGTATTGACAGAGAGAATACAAAATTTTTGGTGTCAGGCTTTCAAACAGAGGTTCAACATTTTTTCAACTCAAAAAGTTTAAATTTGGGGCAACTAAAATGTGGCAGATTGAAAATGAAGCTTTAAAAATTCGAAGTCCTCAAATTCATACCAAAAAAAATCCAGCTATTCGTACCGACATTTCTGCAGACGCAGCCACGTCATTAAAAATTGTACACTTCAAAAATTGAAATGTTTAAAATATATAAATAAAATATTAAAAACTAAACATTTACTGATACATGTTCATATTGTTCAAAGTCTAACTACTTTACTATTTCAGGATGTACACTAGTTAGTAGTTATCTCAAGTTCAAAAATGAGCATTTTGAAAAATGATTTTTAAACTCGAGGAAAACATTTTCATTGTTAATTGTAACTAACTTTGGAAGATTGCGGAGGGCGAACTTTCAAAAAAATATTTAAGTTTTAAATTATTCAGTTATTTAGAGGCTTACATGTTTCTGCTTTCTATTCAGGTAAAAGTTGCGCGATTCTTATTTAATCCTAAGGTTGTGCGGATTATTCTATTTTTATTTAAAAAAATATATTTAAGATAAATATATTTAAAAAAAATTAACAATTGTGTAATTCCTGAATAAAATTTTGTAAATAAAAACGTACCAAAGAGATTCGTAGAGAATCCTTCAAAGAATAAAATTAAGTGATAAAATAATAACCTGAAATATTGTTTTCTAAAGTTCGCCTAATAATAGGATTATTTTCCTCAAATTTAAGAATCATTTTCAACAATGCTTATTTTTGAACTTGAAATAACTAGTGTACATCCTTATTTATTGCGTCAAATTGGTAGGGTAGCCTGAAAAATTGAACAATTCTGGCCCTACTGGCGTTTGACTCCAAATAATAAACTATGATGCAATTATACCTTCAAAATTAAATTATTTTCAACCAAATAAGAAACTTGTTTTGTATTTGTATTGTAATCTTATCATTTTCAATGTCACTCATAAAATGTTTAAAAAAATTTCAATCATATAAATCAAACTGTTCACAATTTAACACTTTTAAATACAACCCGTTTCAAAATGAAAGCATTCTTAGTTGAAATAGTATAATTTTAGGGTCTTAAAAATTAGACGTAGTATGCGTAAAAATAAAATAATAAAAAATGTGCAACTTCACAATTTGAAGAGCTTAAAATTAAAAATGCAACAGTATCGAAAGTCGAACTATTTCACAATTCTGCAGTTATTTCATTTTAAATATAAAGGCTCAATATATGCAATTTTTTTAAATGTAAACTTCCCCAATCAAATCATATCAACTTCAAGTGCTGAAAATGGAAGGACAATTTCATTGTCAATGAATGTAAAATTTCAGATATGTAAATCGTTTGAAGTTGAACAATTTTGAATGAGGTCGAAGTGAATAAAAAAAATTACGTTATCTTTTATTGACCTCGATCGCCGGGTAAGACAGACTTCAAATTGCTCTAGTGATCATGAATATTTTCAGAAAACTCTATTATCTACTGAAATTCATTTCGGCGACAGCGCCTCTGTCGCCGATTTTACTCACGAAGACTGTTAAGAGGGGATAGATACTTCAGCGGGTAGAGAGGCACAGCGGGGAGGGTTAGGATTTTCGCCGAGAGCGCCGTCTACATTTATCCTACCCTACTAATAATTCTATCCCCACTCCGCCGTCACTTGCCGCATCTAGGTGTATAATATCTTTGCTAAGGTTGGCATTACAGCTTCTGTGAGGTTCTGCTGGAATCGGGAAGCGCGCGAAATTTTAACTAATGATTTTGTTGCCGGGCAGCCCTATCGGACTCCATGAGATGATATCCGTAAATATATACTTCCAAGTGGTAGTACCAAAAAAACCCAACAGAGAGCGCCACTACGGCCTCTACACAGTTTAACAGTATCTGTTATGGGCTCTTATTGAATAGTAATATTTAGTATTAAAATTATTTTTTATTGACAATAGTTAAGTGATGTGACATGTACAATATTGTTTCTAAATACTTAGTGGAAGTTTTTGCAAACTGAAAATGGTTGGACACAGGTGTATCGTACCGAATTGTGATTCGGGGTACGATGTCCCTAATAAAGAAAAGTGCCATCATTTTACGGTTCCATCTGAAGCAAATAGACTACTAGAATGGGAAAAGGCGATTCCGAGGAAAGATTACATATTAAAACCGGGTATGCTAGTTTGTGAAGTGCATTTTTTATATGAGGATATAGTTTGGAAGCGCGAAGTGAAGGATCCTGCTGGCAATTTTATGGCATCGGTATGTATATTGTTTACCTTTTTACATTTAAAAAACATGAATGAAATTTGCAGTGTGAAATGAATATTCACAGCCTATATTAAGGAGAAGAAATTTATCACAAAAATATAGTAAGAAATTATTTTAATTAAATTCTTTCTCACGAGCAAATGGAATTCGACTCTCTATTCTAACCTCAAAGAAATGTCAAAACATTGATTTAGAAGATTCAGTTTAATATGAACAAAAATAATAATTATTTTTTTCCTCAATCTTTTTGTTGGCAAAATACAATGTTTGGTAAAAAAATCCAACTGTAACTAAAATGCCTGTCCACGTATATTGCGAGCTGCAATAATTAATTTTGAAAGGTTGCAGTGCAGAACTAGATATTTTTATTATTTAAAAATCAAATGAATATTGCGGTAAAAGGATTTTTTCAAACTATCATTTTTTGATGCAATAATTTTTTTTAACTGTATTAACAATTTCAGTTACAATTTAGTTACAATCTTAATGGACCAATAATTTTTTTCAAATTTTTAGCATGTATATTTCTTGAAATTATTATCATTTAATGAAAAAAAACATGTTTATATTCTCATCATAATGAGAAGGTGTTGGTTTTATGCGAAAAATGGCTTTCGCGGATTCCATCAAATGTCGATGTTTTGAGGCCCCCTAAGTCAGAAAAAATAGTTTTTACGTCGGTGTCTGTCGTTGTCGTTGTTGTTGTTGTCATTGTCTGTATATCGGATAACTTTTGAAAAACTACTCGGATTGGATTGTGCATTTTCAAATTTTTTTAGTCCATTTTTTTGTAGGTTTAAAAATGCTATGTACGGCTGTTCGTAGTACTCACAAACTTGAACAATTTATCCTTATGACTTTTTTCGATAAAAGGAAAATGATCAGAGTTACAACATTTTCAAAATCCCCCAAAAAAAAAAAATTAACATTTTAAGCCAAGCAACGCACGATATGAAAAAAGTCAAGAGAAGAAAAAAGTTGCTTTATCAAATTACGACAAGATTATCATAACAACTTTTTGAATTTTCATGAAAAATCGAAAATTCAAATTTTGATGTCACAAAAAAAATAAAAAATTCCATTTTGCCATCCAACTGTACAAGATACGAAGAAATATGAAAAAAACAAAAATTATGCACCCAAGAAATATCTACAAATTTGGTACCATTCATTTCTTGATAGGATGCGTAGTTTTTGTTTTAATCGTAAAAAATAATATTGACAATAAAAAAAATTAAATTTTTGGACAAACGATATTTATTAAAAAAATGAATAGAAAAAAGTTGCTTTTCCAAAAAAGAATGAAAACTCATTAAATTTGTCCTCAATAATTTTTTGATAGGACGCGTAGTTTTTGTTTTAATCGTAAAAAATAACATTCAAAATAAAATTTGTTTTTTTTTGAAAAACGACACAAGATACGAAAAAAAATTAATAGACAAAAGTTGATCCACCAAAATGAATTTACAAATTTTTTATTAGTAATTTTTAGATAGGGCCAGTCAATTTTCTTTTAATCGTAAAAAGTAACATTATACATAAAAAAATTAAATTTTTGAAAAAACGACACAAGAGACGAAGAAAATGAAAAGAAAAAAGTTGTTCAACCAAAAAATATCTACAAATTTATTATAAACTCTTGTTATAAGAACATATTAAAAATAAAAAA
>CAKNYM010014030.1:0-13934 GCA_932195095.1 Andricus curvator | reverse complement strand
ACGATCCATTAAACTGAACGAAGCCTTGCACTGGAGCACGAGCTACATAATCCACACAGCACATTAATGTGAATACTTTAATACAAATTTCAACACCATTTATTATGCATTGAACTCCTTTCGTTGACAAAGAATTCATTTTTTCCACAAATGGTCCAAGGAAAGCATTCATGTTTGGTTTATTCTTTCCAAACCATAGGCCCACTGAAATCAAGTTTTTGGTTCTAATATCGTAGGGTAATTCGTTTAACATTACGAAAATTTGCCATATAGAATAACTCGAGCTTTTAAATAAAGGCGCGCCATCGGTGTTGAAAGTTACAGTGGCGTACCGTTTTTGGTCAGCTACACATAAACTTTTTACAAATTCCCTATAACGCTTTCCGTCATAAATATTTTGAATATGACCTTTTTCATGAAATCTATTCGTAAAAATATAATTGTAATACTCGCTATTTGCTTCAATTAGTTTCGAAATAGGGAAAGCAATGTCCAACATAGCGAAAAAGTTTAGATACGTGTCATCTTTAACGTAAATTTCAGTTTTACATACTTTGCAATTCAAAGAACGATCTTTACGCGTGAACTTACCAATATAAGCGCCGCACTGTATACAAGTGGCATGAAGTTCTGTACAATTTTTAGGGTAAAAAAGTGTATCTATTAAGTACCTAGTGTTCGGTATAATGTGGAACGCAAAAATACAGTTTACTAACATGAATAAATCAGTTATTTCTGTTAGGGATAAAGCATGAACAAAAGCGTACTTTAATACCATAAAAATTATCTCGCCTACGCTTTTATTAACAAGAATGGTTATAGGATCTTTGAAATTCTCGTTTTCAAACTTTGAGGGTAGCAAAAGACTGACGAGAGGATTTGTCCGCATTTTGTCCCGCATCCTCTTCTTCATTTATAAAGAAATTATCGTTGTCTAGAGCATCCACGAAACAATCATCATCATCTTCCGCCTAAAAAGTGAATACATTATTGAAAACCAGATTTGTATCATAAAATTAATATGTAAATTCAAAAGGATTTTTTAAAAATGTGTATAATATATTTTTTTTAGTTTTTGCTTGCAGTAATTGGTGAAAAGTACATATTCTAAGTAAACTATAAATTAATTTTCCAAAACATTTCAAAATTCTACATTTTAATAAATACCTCATACCTCAGTATGCTCTACTGCATTCTTGTTTTCAAGCTCATCTAAGTCTTCTGCTAAAGGCTGAAGGACTTCTTCAACACGATTGTGATCTTGCTCATAAACCGCTTCCAGTTGGGCAGGTAGAAATACCTAAAAATATTGAAATATCTTAAATTCACGTTTACTTATTACAACAGTTTAGAAAATCATTATTAAAAATAAAAAATCTGCCCGCCGAGTGAGCGCATTCTCATCGCGCGCGTCTATTGGATACAGATGAACAGACAGACAAATTCGCGAAAACCTGTTTTTCGGGTTCAGAGGGTCTCAAAATGTCCACCCCTGCACAAGACGGGCGGCCCCCCCCCCGGGGGTAAATTTTAAACAAATCTAATACCTTCTCTGATATGAGAATGTAAAAAGTTTAATTTTCAACCAAATAGAGGAATTTGAAACCAAATATTTAAAGTTTAGACTGAAGAAGATACATTTTCAACCAAACATGTAATAATTAAATTTCCAGTTTGCAAAATAAATTTTTACTAAAAAAAATTAAACAAAATAGTTCAATTTAAAAAAAAGAGAATTTTCAACTAAAATGATGAATCATCAACCAAAAATATTAATTTCCAACAAAGTAGTTTCACTTTCTACTAAGTAGTTGAAATTCCAATCAAAAAGACGAATTTTCAAAAAAATAGTTCAATCATCAGCCAAAAAAAATCACTCGTCCTATCAAAAAGTGATCACTAAAAAGTTTGTAGATCTTTTTTGAACGCACACTTTTTGTTGATTCATTTTTTTTCGTACCTTGCGTCTTTTTTCAAAAACTTAATTTTTTCATTGTTAATGTTATTTTTCTCGATTATAACAAAAACTACGCATCCTATCAAAAAATAATTAATCACGAATTTGTAGCTTTTTTTTAGTATAAACAAATTTTGTCAATCTAGTTTTTTCATATCTTGTGTCGATTGTCTAAAAATTCAATTTTTCTATTTTTAATACAGTGTTTTACGAAAAAAACAAAACCTACGCGTCCTATCAAAAAGTGATTTTTAAAAAATTTGTAGATCTTTTTTCAGTACATAATTTTTGTTGATTCATCTTTTTTCGTATCTTGTATAGTTTGACCGCAAAACAGAGTTTTCGAATTTTCAAGAAAATTTAAAAAGTTGTGATAATCTTGTATGGTGTTCAAAATGAAACGTTTTTCTTCCTCTGACAATTTTTCATATCGTTTAATTTTTAAATCTTAAAAAAAAGTTGTCTCAAAACCTTTGAAAATGCTCTAACTTTTTGAATTTTTATCCAAAATGGCTGGCCAACGAACTAGACCTTCATTTTAGGACACTTGACGAGAATACCACATAAAATTTAGTTTACCTCCATTTGCTCCTCTTTCATCAATCCATTACGGGATCATCATTTGTCGTGTCGTAATGAGACGTGGATAAATCCAAAGGATCCTCTTGGCGTACCTTAAAATTACACGGAGAAAAATGGATGGTCAAAGTTAGAAGGTCAAAATTTAGAGAGCCATTCCATTTTTCTAGATGGTCTAAAGAGCCTTTCAGAATTTTTTTGACATAGTCAGAGAGACTCTTATTTTATGGCCAGTCTGAGTGTTGTAATAAGGTCAGACTCACTATCAGGGATAATCGAAGTATCCTTTCGGCATGGTCAATACGATCATCTTGTTTCCACTCATTTCGACCATCCACGGAAGAGCAAATGACCCATCGCGGATGGCCAACCTGATTAGTTACCGTTGGCGTATTTTTTTTTAAATGAATAAATATATAAGTCAAATGTTCACAACAAATAATAAACGTAAAGTGCATAAGAATATTAGGAATTATTGTGAATTCATATTTAAGGTGAAAAATATATTCCTTTCTTTAAAATTTAAAATCTATCATTTTTTTTCAAGGAAAAAATCTAATAAATAATTTAAATTTTACTTTACAAGTCCTTCTTGTGAGCAAAGAACTATTTTTAATAACTTTACTCTTATTATTTGCTGTTTAGAATTGCTTTTCACATTTCATCATTTCAAATTAGCGCGCCAACCTCAACCAATCCGGTAGTCGGCGCGATGGATGCAGGTGAAAGGATATGAGAGTTGTGAGCACCGTGGTTCAGACCAATTTCGAAGTGAAGTGCATAAGAGAGAACGTCAAATTTGATGCTTCCACGGGATTTAGGATAAAGGCGTAACTGGACGTTCAGCTTTCAATTTGTTGTCACCGTGTCGTTTCAAACTGAAAACGTGCAAAAAATTTTAGCATTCATTGATGATGCAGAAAGTAACGAGATTTGGGTTATTGGTTTATGAATTTACTTCAATGTTTGAAATCTTACAATTCAGTGTGACACCGTGCCGTGTGCTTAGCCTTTCGTGCTCCAAAAAATATATTGTGAATTTGCACTGTTTTTGCATATCAAATTATGTCTCATACACCGGACTCTCCACAAAGAATAAAAAATTCTTTCAGAATTCAGGTATTTCATATAAATTTTCAGCTTTTATAGGTTCCACTTAATTTTATAATTTCCAGTCTCTTATAAGAGAGAGACTGGAATAAGTAGAAAAAGGACAACAAATATAGATAATTTACGATAATCAAATCGACCCCTTAAGATGGCCAGGTCGACTGTGCGAGGAGATCAAGTCGACTATCTGATATGACCAAATCGACCTTCTATGATGAGCGCTTCGACCCTTTATAATGATCAGTTCCGCCATCTCTCTTGATCGGTTCGACTTTCTATGACGCTTGAGTCGACCGTCCTACATGACCAAGTCGACACTGTGAGATGATCGATTTGAACCTCTTGTTTTAACTTTCTAGAGATAGTCGCTTTAGCCATCTTCAAGGGCTGTCCTATAGTTGACCCTGCAATATAGTCTGTCTGCACATCTGCATGGCTAAAATGACCTTCCATTTTTCTCCGTGTAAACGTAATCGAAATAAATTTAAACTAGATTTATTACGAACCATATAAATTATATAGCATCGATTCCATAAATAAGATTGACTTTTAACACGATTTAATCAATTCCAAACATTTACCTCTTCTTTCCGATTTTCTTTGTATCTATATCGAGATGCTGAAGGGATAGGATCTTTTGATCCTGGCTCCAAGTACGTCTTGTACTGACGCCGGTTATCCATGATGACCTGCAAAACAAATTATGTTTGTTTTAATTATTCAACTGTTCAATTTTCTTAAAATATATTGAAATTACAGACTTTTTCGCTCTATACGCATAAGTCTATTTAAATATTGAGCATCGATACAGAGCGTAAAAATATTTAATTATAATATTATAATATTTGCGAGCAGTCTAGATTTATTAAGCACCCTTAAACTGATCTCAATTGTACTCAGTTCGAATCCGAAGAATATTTTCAGTTCTCTAAAATACATTCTAATGACATCAAATAAAAAAACATATAAGAAAATAAAATATATTATCGATCAAAGTTGAAAGGAATTGACGGTTCTTGATTTGAATTCCTTTTTGTGGAATCAGAATCAGGGATTGAAATTGAAATGAATTATTATTTCTAATTTTTTTTATTCTAGCCTTCTTACCGGGTTGTTTAAAAAAATACGAATAGCGTTTCAGGGTTAAAAATTAGCATTTTGATAATTTTTTAAAATTATGTATGCGCTATGTACAAATATTCTATTTTTTAAGTGTTAAAGTGTACATTGTAATTAAAGCGTTAGAATCGAGCTCTAACCTCAAAATTCGGTCTCTCCATTTTACTCAATGAATATTAGAAATAGATATTTCTTAACAAAGAAGCGGATTTATACTGTAATTGTTACAATACAAAATTATTTTACTTATCAAGTATATACTTACTTTATGTTAATGTTCATCGCCTTTATATCTTAAATTCTAACGTGCTATATCACCGAACTGTTAGAAAATATAAATCTCACTACTTGTTAATCACCAAACATATCGCAGTTACCGGCGCTCAGTAATTTCACCGTTTTTTAATTAAAAACTGATTTCCTTTATTTCTTCACGTAAACATAGTAGAAGCATGTATGACACGTGGAGTTTGAAAATCTCGTTTTCTCAAAGTCTAACAAAAATAAACATTAAAGGTGTATTCACTTGTGAAACACTTTTTTCAAATATTTGTTAATTTTTTTTACCCACAAAGTCGTAACAAAAAAAGTTTGGTAATAATAAAAGAAATTGTGCCGCGATACTATACCAAAATATAGTTACGCTACATTCCAAGTTTTGAAAAAATATTATTTTCTAAGAAAAGTAATAAAGTGAATGCACCTTTAACGCTGGAACTTTCCGAACGTCGCACATGCGCACTAATTTACTTGGATCCACGTGGTAATGTTCGATGCCGGTTGATGCCGGTATCGTTGCGGTGTCTTCATCATTTTTTGTGTTTACTGTTTCGTGTCTTTTCAAAAAGTGCCATAAATAAATAGTTATTTGTGAACTATGGACAAAAATGGCTACTGAAAAAATCACAGTAGCTTACGCATTCTTCCTTAACGGCACGGAGAAAGTGGTTCCAGTGTCGACCGTCGAAAATTTCATCCCGAAGAACCGAAAAGATTTTTTACAAAAACACAAATACAAAATATGGTGGAAAAAAATAAGGAAAAAATGATTATTTGTATAACGGTTATATCCTTCTTCGGGGCGGTAAGTAAAATTAATCTCAATATGTGATCCATTTAGGAAATAATTACATTTATTTAATTATTCTCTCGAAAACAAGAGAAAAATTTTGCAGATGCCATGTGTTTTTTTTTGTTTACTTAAAGCACATTTGGTTATAAATTTATCATATATATATAATTTATATTTTAACTAGAAAATTGTGCGCGCTGCACGCGCACTAATGACCATTAAAAAAAAAAAATTTTGTTCAAAAATCAACTATGTAGTTGAAAGTGGAACTACTTTTTTTTAATTCATTTTTTTGGTGATGATTCATCATTTTAGCTGAAAAATCATTTTAAGGTACAAAACTAAACGATTTTGTTAACATTTTTCAAATTATTTTTTGAAAATGAAAATTTAACTATTCCATGTTTTGTTGAACATTCATCTTCCTCAGTTGAAAATTTAAATATTTTGTTGAAACCTTGTCTTTTGTGGTAGGAAATCAATCTTCTTGGTGAATAATTCACCTTTTTTGTTGAAAATTCATGTATTTTGTTTAAAATTAATCTTGTTTGGTATGAAACTAATTTTTTGTCTCGAAATTCATTTCTTTGGCTTGAAAATCATTTTTTTTAAATTGAAAATTAATTTTCTTAATTGACAATTTAACTATTCCATGTTTGATTGAACATCAATTCTCTTCAGTTGAAAATTAAGCTATTAGCTTCAAAATTTCTGTATTTTGATGAAACTTTGTCTTTTGTGGTAGAAAATTAATTTTTTTGCTGACTAATTTAACTTTCTGCTTGAACATTCAACTATTAAATTGAAAATTCTATTAAAACTTAAAATATTTTTTGGAAAATTCATGTATTTTGTTAAATATGACTTTTTTTGTAGAAAATTTGTCGTTTTGGTTGAAAATTCATTTCTTTGGTTGGAAATTATTCTTTTTTTGTAATTTAATGTTTTTGTTTGAAAGTTCATCTATTTTATTGAAAATTTGTCCTTTTTGGTAGTAAATTAACCTTTCTGTTGAAAATTCAACTATTGGTTTGAAAATTATATCAAAAAATAAAATATTTAGTTGAAAAGTCATGTATTTTGTTAAATGTTCTTATTTTTTGGTAGAAATTTAATTTTTCCTGCTGAAATTTCATTTATTTGGTTGAATTTTATTTTTTTATTGAGAATTAATTTTTTTAACTAAAAATTTAACTATTCCATTTTTCGTTAACATTTTTTTTTATAGAAATTTAATCTTTTTGGTTAAAAATTTATTTTATTTTATTGAAAATTTTTTTTTCATTCAGCGGGCAGATTTTGTTTTCAATAATATCTCAATAATGTACTTATATCGAAGCTAAAATATATTTTATCATTTTACAAAATGAGTCTGATATACTCAGTCAGAAAATGAAGAAAAGATTAAAATATCCTAACAAAAGAAATATTAGTTTCACATCGAGCTTCAGTGGAAGTAACAATGCGAATCAGCCTAAGGGAAAGCGAATAAAGTTAAATAACATAACAAATTTCAATCTCTCATCAAGCATTGCAGTAAATAATAATGCGAAGAAGCCGAAACAGGTAAGAAATTAAAAAAATAGAAACGTAAAATATATTCATATGCTAAATATTGTATTAATTTTTATTTTCCATTTTCAATAGACGGTTAAACGAAAACTACAATTTCCTACTGAAGCTGCGAAGAATCATGAAAATCAAAAAATTTTGGCATTGTTAGAAGCCAGAAAACAGATATTAGAAGATACAGACGCGGAAAAGACTAATGAAGCCAATGAAACTGGTAAGTCCTTTGTCTACAAATTGTTGTGTAAGTACATTACCAACTATCTTTTATTATATCTTTTGTAGGAGGGTTATCTTCAGTTACTGTGGATATCGAAGCTAAGAAAACGAACACGAGCAATTCGAAAGTCGCTATAGAAGCAAAAGATCCTGTTGAGTAGAGTGTCTATAAAAATAAACCACCCATACTCTTTGAAAGTGAACTTTTTTTAATTGCAATAAAATAAGTTCTGTTACATCTTTCATCTGTATAGCAAAATTTTTTTTTAGAACATTTCATTTTATTTTCAGATGATATTGAGGATAGAGAAGCAAACAAATCCAACACGAGTATGATTAGACATTCGTCCAGCAATACGTACATTCTTGACGAAGGAGAAGATTTAACTTTTCATGGGAATGACGGTAGGTCATGTAATTCGAGCTTAAACAAAAGTTAGTATAAGATAATTTCAATTTGTTAGATCATTTTGTTAGAGTAGTGTTAATTTTCAATGTAAATTGATGAAGCGTGATATATAATTGATAAAATATATGTAATATACCAAGGCGTTAAATTTGAAATGTTCAATTTGGGCAGGTAACTTAGGAACGCTAACATCTTTGTTGTATGATGATTTGATTGCACACACGCATCAGGCGGTGTTTTTTTCATTTTGGATCGGTTCTCTGCTTCTTATCGTGGTCCGGTTACATTTCTCGTGCGGACGGCCAAAATGAATGGTGACGTTACTGTATGCAGTTGTGGTTCCGTTCGTCTTATCCGTTTCTCTCTTGGCATTTTGTCGGAGCGTTCTTATCTCGTTACGAGCGTTTCTTCAACACAATAGAGAATATATTAATGCTTTAGGGGAACTTCAGGTACGCTTTTTTTTTGTTTGAATTGATACTATCGTCAATGAAGGGTACGTACTAGACGTTTTCTGAGAAAAATCAAGGAGACGCAATTCTGATTCATTTTCGAGAAAAATGCATTTTAAAAATTGCGAACGGATGCTCTTCCAATCGTCGGCAGCTCCCTGGTAGAGTGCTCGGCGGATAGCCGCAAGGTTGCGCGTTCGATTCTCGATATCCGTAATTTTACAGATTTTTTTTTGTTTATCAAAATGCTTGTTTATTCCATTGTTGAATAACAGTTGATAACATTATACAGATTTCTCAGAATATACAGATTGCGTATAAAAAGCAGGAGAAACATTTTATATTACCAAATTCTCAAAAGATTTTAATGTTTTCAGTTATATTGCTTTGGTTTCTGAGAATACTCCTAAATATTCAAACAATATTAATTTTGTCATTTTTTGACAGATTGTTATATTTGCAGGTACTACTCCGTTTTTCGAACAATATTTCTAAATTACCGAACAATTTTGATATGTTTCAACAATTTAATTTCTTCATTTTGTTTTCAGAACGCATTTTCCGCTTTCCGGCGATAAGAACCGCATACAGTCAATAACGTCAAATAAATGTTACATTTTGTACGGAAATATATCGTATAAACAATTTATAATTTTGACAACATTTATGTGTTTGCAGAAAAGAAAGTAGTGCTTAGAAATATTGTAATTTTGTATTGAAATGAAAAATTCCACGAGGATAATTTGCAAGTGTTTTCGTCAGGTATCAGAAACTTTGACCAAAATTTCCGAAAGTCTTAAAAAAAATTGTCTCAAATCTTAGAAATGCTGTGACTGTTCGCATTTTGGTCGAATCGAAAAATTGCATGATGATAGTCGCAGAATATATCGTGATACGCAGTAAAAATTTGAGTAGAAATTGCCTAAAATACTGGCCAAAATTTCTTTTTATATTTTTTCTTAATTTTCAAAACGTTGAAGACCATATAACTTTGTAAATTTGTATTAAATTCAGAATTTCACTGGAATAATTTGAAAGTGTTTTATCAGATATCAGAAACGTATGGAAAATATCAAAAACTTTTTAAAAATTTGTTTTAAATTTTCAAAATGCTATAGGCCTTGTTCATAAAGCGCGTACATCGAAACCTAAACAGTCAGTGCCACCTGAAACGTTTCCATAATATTGCGCAATCTACTTGACTGAGTAGTAGTTGCACTGCGTCCATTCAGAGGCGGTGTCGCAACCGTCTCTCGCCCTGCCCCCTGAGAAACTGCGGGGACCAGCAATTCTAGGGATTCATAAAACGTGTGGAATCGCGCGTTCCACTAAGGAGAGTCTGGTTTAATAATAATAAATATCGTCAACATCGTCGCAAAAGATTTCAGACATCGTATTAAAGTAACTCGTAACATCCTCATCTTATCTGGCTGGCTGATCAGGCTGATCAATCCGTGGCTGATGATGAAAAACCGGGTTCACCCGAGAACAAGTTTAAAAAATTTATTAAACCTATTTACTAAATTAACATAAACTTAAGTAGATCCTTTTAACATGATGTTTTTATTTAGGAATATTAAATAATTTTCATATTACCTTTTTTTTTATTACGTCTAGAGTCTTCGATAAAGTTGACTACTGATCCTTTATACAAAGTTTTGAGATGGAATCGGACGTAGATCTAGGAAATTTTGAAGAGAATTAACATTCAAGCTTCAAAAACCCACTGTATGCAATTCCGTTTTTCATGTTTAAAAAAATGAGGTATTTTTCTTGATCACGTGAATAAACTAGATAACGTACATTTCGGTTGAAATGTATCTCTTGCAAATAAAATAATGTTAGTGTGTAATTTTATCGTAATCTTTACTGGTGCAGGAATGCGATTAAGGACAAGGAGGTTATTCTGTCGGAGTTCCGTAATTCAAGACTTTCCATTTGGCGTTCTGAGAATAATTTATGTACCTATTCAATATAACTAGTGCTACCTATAATGTTTACTTCCCTGATCTAAGGCATACGGAGATACCTTAACTGGTAACAGCCCTGTTCTTGTCTCAGTTCTCGCTCTGCGTTGAAGCATGTGCGCGTTTAGTTATTTCTGGCTCGTTCTGCTATCTGCATTTATACTTGTTCAGATTCTCTTGCTTTCCAATAAATACTAATTATTGAAGTCAAGCCCTCTTATTTAATAGGTTATGGGCCCAGTTCACGCCCTGCTGTGTGCAGATTAACCTGGTGCTCGGAAATTCACGTCGCGATCGTTTTGTTTGACGGTTTTTGTAAACTCTGTCGCGAGTGAAATTGATTGTTTCTGAACAATGGCGGAAAGAGTCGATATGGCGTCGATAAATAAATTCAAGGGTAAAAATTACCCCCAGTGGCGATTCCAAATGTTGTGTGCATCAAAAGCCAAAGTTGTTTATGAAATCGTATCCGGAACAGAAACGCAACCCGATGTTGATGCAGGGAATGAAGCTGCTCGAACGAAGTGGGCAAGGAGTGACGCAATTGCCATGTTGACTCTCGCAGCTTCAATGGATGTGTCACAGATCACACTAATCGAAAGTTGTGTCTCGTCATCAGCTAAAAATGAGCTCGACTGAGTCAGTGGCACAGTATGTGGCCAAAGTTGAGAATTTAGCGAGGCAAGTAAAAGAAACTGGAGAGACGTTAGGCGACGTTGCCGTAATTACAGAAATTATCGGTATCCTGCCGACGAAGTTTAGAAACTTTCGGCAAGCATGGCTCTCCATAGCTGAAGATAGACAGACGTTGCCAAATCTTACAACCAGGCTTCTAGATGAAGAAGCTAGTTTGATTACAAGTGAAGAGCACGAATCTGCATTTATCGCTTCGTCAAGTAAGTCTAGTGGCTCTCAATCTAAGGACAAAGATGAAAATAAATGCAGAGACAGGAAATTTAATATGCGAAAAGTGACATGTTATAACTGTCGCAAGAAGGGTCACTTTTCTTGTAACTGTCGGAGTGCCAAGAAGACCAATACCGATCAAAAGTCAAAACAGGAGAATACATCGGCGTTTGATGGAGAAAGGCAAGACGCTTTGTTGACACTGGCTGAAAGAAACGAAGAAAAGTGGTTAATGGACAGTGGAGCATCCGCACATATGACTCATCACCGCAAGTTCTTGTATGATTTTAAAGAAATCAATAAAGAGAATGACGTCATCGTTGCTAATAAGCAAGAGATGCAAATTAAAGGTATCGGTACCGTTAAAATAGAGAAACTCATCGATGGAGAATGGCATGAGTCGACTATTGAAAATGTTTTATATATTCCAAACCTGTGTAGAAATTTTTTTTCTGAAGGAGTATTAACGAAGAAAGGCTTCACAGTTATAAAGGAAAGGGAATTCGCTAAAGTGTTCGACGGAGATAAATTATTTGCGCATGCGATTCTTGAATCAAATAATTTGTACACACTAATGTTTCGTACAATTGTTGCCCCGGAAGCAAATACGGTTTCGCGTGGTGATTTAAAACTGTGGCACGAACGCGACACGTGAATGTCAAATCTCTGTTTGAGATGGTTAGGAAAAATTTTGTTGAAGGTTTGACTTGTCCAATATGGATAACTTTTTCTGTGAAGGTTGCCAGTATGGAAAGCAACATAAACTCTCGTTTCCTACCAACGTTCGAAGAAAAACTGTACCAGGTGAGTTTTATCATGGCGACCTAGGTGGTCCCATGAATACTTCATCAATTGGTGGAGCGAGGCATTATATTTTCTTCAAAGATAATGCTTCGGCCTTTCGTACAGTAATGTTTATGAAACATAAGTCAGACAGGTTTGATTGTTTTATGTAGCACGAAAATTTGTGCAAAAATAAATTCGGTAATATGATAAAAACTCTAAGCTCGGACAACGGGACCAAATTTGTTAACAATGACTTTCGCGATTTCTTTTCAAGGCATGGAATTGAACACGAAACGACTGCGCCGTACACCCCAGAACAAAATTTTCGGCTGGAGAGAGAAAACAGAACGGTCGTAGAAAGCGCGCGTTCTATGTTGTACAAAAGAGATTTACCGAAAAATCTTTGGGCTGATTCAACGCCTTTTGAAATATGGTATAGCAGAAAGCCTACTCTTGATCATATTAGGTTGTTTAGCAGTGAAGCATTTGTATTTGCCCCGAAAGAAAGACGAACAAAGTTGGACGCAAAAGGAAAGAAACTTGTTTTTGTCGGTTATGACAAGAATTCGACAAATTACAGGTTATTTGATTAATGAACTGAGAAGATTACAATTTCTAGACACGTCATCTTGAACTATAATGCTGAAATCAAACTTCCTAGACAAAATATAGTTTTGGACCAAAAAGGAATCCAAAATATGGATAATCTCAACATCGATGACCAGAACGAGAAACTGCAACCAGATGAAACCAGACAGCTGCTCAAGGAAGTGGACGATGGTCTCATCTTTGCAGAGGATGAGAATATTCTATCAAAAGTTATCAATGAGTTAAAGCGTGTTTTTGAGGTAACTGTGGTGTTGACAAGTGCCAATGAAGAAAGAGATGTCTCTTTTCAAAGTAAATTACCGTATAGAGAAGCAATCGGTTCATTGGTGTTGGCAGCCGTCACAACAAGACCGGACATCATGTTTGGTGTCAATCTGTTAAGCAGATGTCAGACTAATTTTAATAATAGTCATTGGAATGCTGTAAAACGTGTCTTCAAATACTTAGAAGAAACGCGTGAGTTTGGAATTAAATACACAAACGAAAGTGAAAATAGAACTCTCATCAGATATGCAGATGCTGATTACGCCAATGATCCAGAAACCAGACACTCAACGAATGGATATGTTTTCCTGATGTGTGGAGGTCCAATTACTTGGACATGTCAACGACAGAAATCTGTCTCTCTGTCGACAGCTGAAGCTGAGTACGTAGCTGCATCCAATGCAACAAGAGAAGTAGTGTGGCTGAGGCATCTGCTCTCAGATTTAAGTGAAAATCAAATCAGTGCGACGACATTGTGTGTTGATAATCGAAGTGCCATCAAGTTGATTAAAAATCCAGTTTTTCACAAGCGTTCAAAACACATTGATGTTTATCATTTTGTAAGAGAAAAGTATGAGAGGAATGTTATAGACATTAAGTATGTTTCTACAATGGAGCAATTAGCTGATGTGTCAACAAAAGCTCTACACAAAGTCTCTTTTCAAAAGATTCGTTCTTTGTGAGGAATGAAAAATCACTTATAATTTGATTCTTATTACGAATTATGTTATGTCAGTTTATTATTTCATTCCTGAAAATAGGCACAGAATTAGTGGGAGTATTGAGAATAATTCATGTGCCTATTTAATATAACTACTATAGGTTTCAAAAATGTTGACCTCTCTACAAAAGTTTGATTAAGTCAGTGCAAAAAAATCGCTCAAGAACGTAACAAACTTCATTGCAAAGATAATTT
>CAKNYM010014026.1:0-41090 GCA_932195095.1 Andricus curvator | reverse complement strand
CCGTTCCTCTATCCGCAACCTGAGGACGCGCTACGTAGTGGTGATTACATAAAAAAAAGTTAAAATTAAAAAATATAAACAAAAAATTATTTGATCATTTCAAGGCAAATACATTTTTGATGATTTTTATATTGTAAGCGGAGTGACAAATCGGAATAGAATGTTTAAAATTATAGGAATTAATGTTTTAATGATTTAGCGATGTATTTTAACGCTATTAAATTATATTTGAAAAAATAAAAGTTTACATAAAAAAATGTAAAGTAAAAATTATTCAAAAATTTCCAGGGAAATCAGTTTCTAATGATTTTTATATTGTGAACTGAGTGTCAGATCGGGAATATAATTTTTAAAAGAATGGGTAATAATGTTTTAACGATTTAGCGATGTATCTTGACACGCTGTTATTTTTTCTATTAAAATTTTGTTTTAATTAGTGTGAAAGTTTATTGATAAATCATATTTAAAAAAATAAAAGTTTAAATAAAAAAATATTAAGTAAAAATTATTTAAACATTTCAAGGCAAATACATGTTTAATAATTTTTATATTGGGAACTGAGTGTCAGATCAAAATATAATTTTTCATATAAAATCTTCCATTTTTAAATTAGTGTGAAAGTTTATTAATAAATCATATTTAAATATATAAAAGTTCAATTTAAAAAAATATAAAGTTTGTGCTTTCTCTAATTTTTGCATCAACTCTTCTTAAACATTTCAACATTCTTTATTTCTATACTCATTTTCTTGTAATGATTCTCTATAGTAATTTTTCTAGAATTGCGAAAAAATGATCAGAATACTGAATTTTCTATAATATTTTTATCTTAAGGGGGCATTACAATGTATTGTGAAAGATTGCATGTGATTTCAAAAGAGTGTATGGGATTGCAAAAGAGTGCATGGGTTTGAAAAAGAGTGCGTGGGTTTGAAAAAGATTGCATGGGATTGAAAAAAGTGCATGGGATTGCAAAAGAGTGCATGGGATTAAAAAAGAGTGCATGGGATTGCAAAAACAGTGCATGAGAATGCAAAAGAGTGCATTAGATTGAAAAAGAGTGCATGGGAATGCAAAAGAGTGGATGAGTTTGAAAAAATGCATGGGATTGGAAAAAGTGCATGGGATTGCAAAAACAGTGCATGGTAATGCAAAACGAGTGCATGGGATTGCAAAAAAAAGCATGGGATTGAAAAAGAGTGCATGGGATTGCAAAAGAATGCCTGGGTTTGAAAAGGAGTGCATCAGTTTGAAAAAGCGTGCATGAGTTTGAGAAAGAGTGCATGGGATTGAAAAAGAGTGCACGGGATTGCAAAAACAGTTCATGGGAATGCAAAAGAGTACATGGGATTGAAAAAGAGTGCATGATATTGCAAAAGAGTGCATGGGATTGAAAAAGATTGCATGTGATTCCAAAAGAGTACATCGGATTGCAAAAGAGTGCATGGGTTTGAAAAATAGTGTATGGGATTCCAAATGGTGCATGAGATTGAAAAAGAGTGCATGTGTTTGAAAAAGAGTACATGGAATTGAAAAAGAGTGCATGGGAATGCAAAAGAGTGGATGGGTTTGAAAAAGAGTGCATGGGATTGAGAAATAGTGCATGGGAATGCAAAAGAGTGGATGGGTTTGAAAAATAGTGCATGGGATTGGAAAAAAGTGCATGGGATTGGAAAAGAGTGCATGGGATTGCAAAAGAGTGCATGGGATTCAAAAAGTGTGCATGGGATTGCAAAAGAGTGCATGGTATTGGAAAAGAGTGCATGGGACTGCAAAAGCAGTGCATGGGATTGCGAAAGAGTGAATGGGATTGCTAGAGAGTGCATGTGTTTGAAAAAGAGTACATGGGATTTTAAAAGAGTGCATGGGAATGCAAAAGAGTGGATGGGTTTGAAAAAAATGCATGGGATTGGAAAAGAGTGCATGGGATTGAAAAAGAGTGCATGGGATTGCAAAAACAGTGCATGGAAATACGAAACCAGTACATGGGATTACAAAAGAGTGCATGGGATTACAGAAGAGTGTATGGGATTGCAAAAGAGTACATCGGATTGCAAAACAGTGCATTGGTTTAAAAAAGAGTGTATGGGATTCCAAAGGGTGCATGGGATTGAAAAAGAGTGCATGTGTTTGAAAAAGAGTACATGGGTTTGAAAAAGAGTGCATGGGAATGCAAAAGAGTGGATGTGTTTGAAAAAGAGTGCATGGGAATGAAAAAGAGTGCATGGGAATACAAAAGAGTGGATGGGTTTGAAAAATAGTGCATGGGATTGGAAAACAGTGCATGGAAATGCAAAACCACTGCATGGGATTGAAAAAGAGTGCATGGGATTACAAAAGAGTGCATGGGTTTGAAAAAGAGTGTATGAGATTGCAAAAGAGCGCATGAGATTGAAAAAGAGTGCATGGGCTTAAAAAAGAGTGCATGGGTTTGAAAAAGAGTGCATGGGATTGGAAAAGAGTGCAGAGTGCGTGTACACCAGATTGCAGGAGTAATTAACCCCTCGGCAAACGCAAAGGCTGTGAAGTCTGTTGAAATATTATTTTTGAAAATAGCAATTCCAATCCTACCCGGAAAAACAGATTCAAATTAGATTTTTTTCTCTATTCTCATTATAAAACAATACGAATATGAAATGAACTCGTTATAATTCATATTGCAAGCGCAGTCTAATTTTCTTGTTTTGTGGGGTACTTTTCTCTACCTGTTTTGCTATAAAAACGTCATATCTCTGCAAACTCAGCTCGACATTGTTTTTTTATTGCCCACAGTTTCCTTTCTCGTCGCCCATTTGCAAACCCGACGACAGGAAAATCCTCTGGATCGCTTTCTCAGTGTATACAGAGCTTTTCAAGAGAATAAACCCCATACTTTTATTATCGTAAACAATCTTGGAAGCGAGATGCGATGGCGAGACTCCGTAAAAGAGTCTCGACGCGGATGATATATCCCCTTTAAAAAAAAGTTTCCTCTCAACTTATTGGTATAAAGCGAGGGCAGATATTTTATTCCTGAAACATAGATTTTATCTCGAACATGAATCACATTTCTACATTCACACCATAGTTACTTACTTTGTTATTTCAGGGTGGCTGGAAAACTTTATTTTCAAAATTCGGGAATTTTATTAGACCGCGAAAACCCGGAAAATGACAGTGAATTTGTTTTTTTGACCAGGAAATTTACAAATTTTTCGAAAAAAAGTCTGTACAACTTTGATTCCAGCCGGTTTTTAGATAATTAGTTGAATTTTTATCTTCTTCAATTATAATTTCATTTAGTTAATAAATCGTAATTCAAAAATCTTTCACTTTAAAAATGTCCCATTTTAGATTTTAATTTTTGAGTGTACATTTTAATTAAAAGAATTTTAAAACGCAGTTTTAAAGACTTGAACAATTAAAAACACAGCCACACAAAAAAAAATCTTTTTGCGGATCTGGAGGTCAGACCATGTTTACTATAGGCTCTTGGGGTCGCTGAATCCGAATCCGAGGTCCAAAAAACCCCAGCACGTCAGAGTTCTGACATAACCTCAAAAAACCTCATAAAAATCTTTTTTCGAGCCTGGAGGTCAGACCATGTTTACTTTATGTTTTTGGGGTCGCTGAATCCGAATCAGAGGTCCAAAAAACCCCAGCATGTCAGGGTTCTGACATAACCTCAAAAAAACCGTATAAAAAAATATTTTTTTGTGTCTGGAATTCAAACCATGTTTACTATATGCCTTTGGGGTCGCTGAATCCGAATCCGAGGTCCAAAAACCCCCAGCACGTCAGAATTCTGACATAAACTCAAAAAATCTCATGAAAATTTTGTTCGAGTCCGGGGATCAGACCATGTTTATTATATGTTTTTGGGGTCGCTGAATCCGAATCCTGAGGATCCGACTGTCTGCATCGTAAAACGCTTGGGTGCGCCTGCCATGACGGCATCAAGGCCGTACTCCAGGGACTTAGCCGGATCACAGGCTCATTCCGTTGCCCGCCGTCACCGCGAGGAGGTGCCCTGGATGCTACGGATTCGGATTCAGCGACCCCAAAAACATATAGTAAACCTGGTCTGACCTCCAGACCGGAAACAAAATTTTTATGAGGTTTTTTGAGGTTATGTCAGAACCCTGACGTGCTGGGGTTCTTTGGACCTCGGATTCGGATTCAGCGACCCTAAAAACCTATAGGAAACATGGCCTGTCCTCCAGACCCGAAAAAAGATTTTTTATGACTTTTTTTGAGGTTATGCCAGAACCCTGACGTGCTGGGGTTTTTTGGACCTCGAATTCAGATTCAGCGACCCAAAAACCTATTGTAAACATGGTCTGACCTCCAGATCCGAAAAAAAGTTTTTTTTTGTGTGGCTGTGAAATTAGAAGCGCTTGAAATCGAAGATTTTGGATAAAAAATATTTTAAGTTGATCAACTGTAAATATAAATTAATAAATAATATGATTAAATTCGGAATCAGTTCACAATTTTAGAATTTCCAGATTTTAGCGTTAAAAATTAAACTTTTTCAATTGGAAAGTCTTATTAGTTAAAGAAATATAAACGCCCGATTGAAACTTTATAAACTATTTTCAATGTTAAGATTACTTAAAAATAATATAATCATAATTAATGGCTTTTATTAAATTTCACATATTGTTTCAGTCTAAAATCTTCCATTTTTAAACCATTCAATTTGAAATTTTTTAATCAAGAAAAAGAACAATTACTTAATATATAGAAATATCTGACTGTTTATTTAAAGCCAGCAATAATCAATTAAATATTCAAAACTAAGAACAAAAAAAACTAAACTTTGAACGTTGAATTTTCAATTGTTATATTTAAAAAAACTTAATTTGTAAGTCAATTTGTTGAATTTTGATGTATAAATAACAATTGAACACCTATTATTCTTAGAAAAAAATTCGATAAGTTGAAGAGATTTTTAGAAGTTTTGAAAAAAATCAAAATTATTTAAGAATTTGAAATGATTTCAAATAATTTAATCGAAATGTCTACGTGTACCAAAAATCTGGGTATTTTCACGCACATTTCGAACAAAGAATTTAGAAGCTTTTTTGGAATTGTGAAAGGCTTTAAAAAAATTTTTTTTTTAATTTTCTTAAGATTCCTAGGAAAATGGAAAATGATTTTTCATTTTGAAAAATTAATTCCAAGAGAATATTTAAAAACACTTAGAAAGAAGGATTTGAAAAAAAATTTGGGAAAAATTCGAATCATTGTAAAAGATGTTTAGAAGTTCTGAAATATTTCAAAGATAATTTGAAATGTAAAAAAATGTAAAACCAAATGCAAATTTTTCAAGATTTTTAAATAAAATTTTGAAGCATTTTGAGAATTGTTAAATAATATAAAATAAAAATAATCTAACTTTTAATTTAAGAAGTGTTCAGCTCATAAAAAATGTAACTGTTCAATTTTCAATATTTCAAGCTTAAAAAGCTTCTAAACTTCAATTTCAAAAGTTTAAAATTCAAGAGTTCCACTTTGGGTGCTTTAATTTGTAGCTCAATTTTTAATACTTCAAATGGAAAAATTTTTAGCTTTAGAGTTCGATTTTTCTAATTTCATTAACCGTGAAAAATGTTTGCGAACCGGAAAAAAACGGGAAATGACCAAGAATTTTTTTCTTTGAATTAAACGGACATCCTGTTTTTTATATCAAATCTTTTATAAACGGAATAGAAAACGATCAAATTAAAATTCGAAAATTTCAAATTTATTTCAACCAAAAAAGATGACTTTTCTACCATAAGAGATGAATTTTTAATCCAAAAGAACGAATTTTTAACCAGATAGTTGAATTTTTGAGCAAATTGTTGAATTTTCAACCTGCAAAGATGGATTTTCAACAACAATAAATTTTCAATCCAAAAGGACGAATTTTCTGTCGAAATAGATGACTTTTCAACAAAACAGTTGAATTTTCGAATAATAAATATGATTTTTAAAAAAATTACTTTAAAGTTTCAACAAAAAAATTAAATTTTCAACTAAATAGTTTTATTTTTGAAAGTTTTCACCAAATACTTCAATTTCCTACGCACAAAGATAAATTCTCATTCAAATAGTCGAATTTTTTTCAACATAAAATTCTTTTTTTTTTTCAAACAATTGCGTTTAAAATCAAACAGTTGTTCTTTAAAGTAAAAGAGATGAATTTTCAGTAAATTAGTTGAACTTTCACCCAAATCGTTTAATTTGCAACCTGAAAGATGAATTTACAACTAAATAGTCGAATTTTTAATAAAAAAAGAATGAACTTTAACCAAAATTATGAAATTATGAAATTTTCAACAAAATTGTTTAATTTTTAACCAAATACTTGAATTTTCTACCTACAAAGATAAATTTTCAATCAAATAATCTAATTTTAAGGAACATAAAATTAATTTTTTTAACAGTTACATTTACGACCAAGTAGTTGAAATTTAAAGTAAAAAAGACGAATTTTCAATAAAATAGTTAAACTTTTGACAAAATTTGAATTTTTAACATAATAGATGAATTTTCAATCAAATGGTCGCATTTTTAATAAAAAGGATTTAATTTTACTCAAAAATAGTTGCATTTTCAACTAAATAGCTAAATTTTGTGCCAAAAGGTCGTTTTTTTTTAGAAAATAGTTGATGTTTTAATCAAAAAAGATAAAAATTATGGCAAAAGAGGTGCATTTTCTACCAAAAAAGACGAATTTTCAACAAAATGCATGATATTCGAAAAAATAGTTGAAATTTTAACCAAAAATATCAAATTGAAACGAGCAATGAAAAAGTTAACTTTTCAGTAGAAAAAATTAATTTTTAACAACAAAAAGAACGAATTTTAACGAAAAAAGATAAATTTCCAATGAATAATGTGAGCCAAAAAGATTTTAATTTAAAATCAAAAGCAGTTGAATTCAATAAAAAAAGACGAAGTTTTAACAAAATAGTTTTATTTTATACTAAATGTTTGAATTTTCAATCAAATAATGAAATTTTTAACTAAAAATATAATCGTCGGGAGGAAGCAACTGAAGAAAATAGAAATAGAAATACAAGAAAAATAAATTATTCACAAGAATATTATATCAGGATGGTGGCAAAACTTTATTTTCAAAATTCCATGATTTTTCCCCATGCCAAATTTTTGTTTTCCCTGACTATTATTATTCAAAGACCAGAATCTTAATCCTGTAACATTTTTAACATAGAATTTTTTATAAATAGAATAAAAATATTTCAAATTAAAATTTTCAATTTATTATCCTGGACAGTTACTAAAGTGCCTTTTAGAGAAATGACTTGACTTTGAAAAGAGTTTTTTCAAAATCCCTGATTTTTTCCTGATTTCCGTATTTTCCCTGACCTGTGCACAATGGAAAAAAATTAGTTTTTGGGTTCAAAATAACCTACAGCCCACAAATATTGACCTATTTGGATTTAGTGTTGTCGAACCTGATTTTTTATTTAGTTTTACAATTTTTTTTATAAATAAACAAATATGACGAAAAAAATTATAATTTTTTTCATTTATCGTTCCCGGTGCTCGTCAATAATAGGAAAATTGTTGCAATCGCCTACGTTTCATAGAGTAATATTAGTTAAAGAATCAGGAAATAATAAACAAATAAAAATTGTATGCACAAATTATTTGTTGAAAGTGTGTGTTTTTATTATAAAATGCAACATTCAGGCATTAGTCGATAGAAAAATTCGTTTATTCGATATCAGTTATTTTAATTAGGAACTTCATGATAATTTCAGCAAAATTCATAATAAGTTGATACATTTTATGTTCTTTTTAACAAATGTAATAAACAAATGCATTTTTCGAGTATCGGTCGATGGAAAAATTGTTTTTTTTTTCAATGTTTGTCCTTTTAATTGGGAACTCCATGATATTTTCAGCAACATTCATGATTATTTGATAAATACAAATGCCCAAATAATATATTTGTTTATAAAATTTGTTTAAAGAAATCAAAAAATTTATTAACTAAGTATGGGAGTTTCTGAAATTATCATGGTGTTCCTAATTAAAAGGACTGACATTGAAAGAAAAAAGAATTTTTCCGTCGACAAATGTCCAAATAATGCATTTTTGTATTAAATTTTTTTTTTAATCATGAAATTTATCAAATAATCATGAATGTTGATGAAATTATCATGAACTTTCCAATTAAGAGGACTTTCATGGAAAAAAAATTTGCCGTCAACAAATGCCCGAATAATGCATTTTTTTATTACATTTTTGTTTAAAAAGAACATAAAATGTATCAACTAATTATGAATTTTCCTGAAATTATCAGGAATGATACATTTGTTTATTAAATTTCTTTATGATATTAAAAAAAATAATCTTAAGAAAAATCTTCTCCATTATAATATTGTTTCCATCAAAAATTCTTGTATTATAATTTAAGAAAACGTAAAATTATTCAAAGTTTCAGAAAAACAGGGAACAACAATTTTTTTTAAAGTCAGAGATTTTTATTCGTAAGAGAAAATTCACGGATTTTGAAAAAAAAATATTGCAAAGTCAGGAAATTTTTATCAATTTAAATAACTGTCAGGCAGAATAAATTTAAATATTTTCAAATTTAATTTTAAATTGATTTATCCCGTTTATGAACGATTCTAGCTTAAAAAATTTCACAGCTTTAAGATTCTGGTTTTCGAATATTCATGGTCAGGAAAAATGAAAAATTGGTCCAGGAAAAATTAGAGAATATTTAAAATGAAGTTTTGCGGTATAGAACTGATATAATATTCTTGTTAGTAATTTATTTGCCTTGTAATTATATTTCTATTTCTTTTTCTGCAGTTGCTTCCTTCGAAAAATTATCTATTCAGTTATAAATTTTATTATTTGTTCAAATATTCAATACTTTTTTTAATTGAATTAAATTAATTATAAAACGTGAAATTAATTATGAATTTTGAAATTAATTATGAATATTAAATTAAATTAATTAATGAAATTTAATTTTTGTTGTTGAAAATTCAACTGTCTTGTTGGAAACTTGTCTTTTTGGGGTTGAAAATTCAACTATTTTCGTAGAAAATTTACGTTCGGTTAAAAATTCATATTTTTGTATTAAAAAGTTTACTAAAATATTTTTTTGGTGGAAACTCAACTATTTAAAAAAAAATTCAAGTTAAAAATCCATCTGTTTTAGAAGAGATTTGATCCCTCTTGGATAAAAATGCAACTATTTGGTTGAAAATTTAACAATTTTTTAAATTGTCATCCTTTATGTTTGAAAATTCAACTATTTTATCAAAAATTCAACTATTTGGTATAAAATTTACTTTTTGTTTGAAATTCATCTTTTGGTTTTGAAAAGTCAAAATGAAATCTTTTTAGGAGGAAAATTCAACTATTTTTCGAAAATTTGCCTTTTTCATTCAAAAATTCATCGGTTTTAGTACAAATTTCATCCTTCTTGGATAAAAATGCAACTATTTGGTTGAAAATTCAACAATTTTGTTGAAGAGTCATCCTTTTTAGTTGAAAATTCAACTGTTTCGTTGAAAATTCGTCTTTTTGTGTTGAAAATTCAACTATTTTTGTAGAAAATTTACTTCTTATTTCCAATTCATATTTTGATGTTGAAAAGTCAAAATCAAATCTTTTTGGGATGAAAATTAACCTATTTTTTTTAATTTGTCTTTTTAATTTAAAAATTCATCTTTTTACTAGAAATTTCATCTTTCTTGGATAAAAATGCAACTATTTGGTTGAAAATTTCACAATTTTTAAAAAAAGTCATTCTTTATGGTTGAAAATTCAACTATTTTGTCAAAAATTCAACAATTTCGTATAAAATTTACTTTTTGTTTGAAATTCATCTTTTGGTGTCAAAAGTCAAAATGAAATCTTTTTAGGAGGAAAATTCAACTCTTTTTTTTTTAAATTTGCCTTTTTCATTCAAAAATTCATCGGTTTTAGTGGAAATTTCATCCTTCTTGAATAAAAAAAGAACTATTTGGTTAAAAATTAGATAGTTTTGTTAAAGAGTCATTCTCTTTAGTTCAAAATTCAACTGTTTTGTTGAAGATTCGTCTTTTTGGCTTGAAAATTCAATTATTTTTGTAGAAAATTTACTTCATATTTCAAATTCATATTTTGATGTTGAAAAGTCAAAATAAAATCTTTTTGGGATGAAAATTAACCTATTTTTTCTGAAAATTTGTCTCTCTGATTTAAAAATTCATCTTTTTTACTAGAAATTTCATCTTTCTTGGATAAAAGTGCAACTATTTGGTTGAAAATTTAACAATTTTTTTAAAAAGTCATCCTTTATGGTTTAAAATTCAACTATTTTGTCAAAAATTCAACTATTTCGTATAAAATTTACTTTTTGTTTAAAATTCATCTTTTGGTTCTAAAAAGTCAAAATAAAATCTTTTTGAGAGGAAAATTCAACTATTTTTTTGAAAATTTGCCTTTTCCATTCAAAAATTCATCAATTTTAGTACAAATTTCATCCTTCTTGGATAAAAATGCAACTATTTGGTTGAAAATTCAACAATTTTGTTGAAGAGTCATTCTTTTTAGTTGAAAATTCAACTGTTTTGTTGGAAACTCGTCTTTTTGGGTTGAAAATTCAACTATTTTCGTCCAAAATTTACTTTCTGCTTAAAATTCATATTTTGGTATCAAAAAGTCTACTGAAACAATTTTTTGATGGAAATTCAACTAATTGAAAATAAATTCAAGTTACAAATTTATCTGTTTTAGTAGAGATTTGATCCCTCTTGGATGAAAATGCAACTATTTGGTTGAAAATTTAACAATTTTTTTAAAAAGTCATCCTTTATCTTTGAAAATTCAACTATTTCGTATAAAATTTACTTTTTGTTTGAAATTCATCTTTTGGTTTTGAAAAGTCAAAATTAAATCTTTTTAGGAGGAAAATTCAACTATTTTTTGAAAATTTGCCTTTTTCATTCAAAAATTCATCGGTTTTAGTACAAATTTCATCCTTCTTGGATAAAAATAAAACTATTTGGTTAAAAATTAGACAGTTTTGTTAAAGAGTCATTCTCTTTAGTTGAAAATTCAACTTTTTCGTTGAAAATTCGTCTTTTTGGGTTGAAAATTCAACTATTTTTGTAGAAAATTCACTTCTTATTTCAAATTCAAATTTTGATGTTGAAAAGTCAAATTCAAATCTTCTTGGGATGAAAATTAACGTATTTTTTTTTAATTTGTCTTTTTGATTTAAAAATTCATCTTTTTTACTAGAAATTTCATCTTTCTTGGATAAAAATGCAACTATTTGGTTGAAAATCAATCTACTTTGCTTGAGGATTCAACTATTTTGTTTGGAAATTTAAGAAATCATTTTTTTGTTGAAGATTCATATTTTTAGCTGAAAATTCATCGTTTCGGTTCGAAGTTTGAATATTTGGTTAAAAACTTATCTTTCTCAATTGAAATTTAAACTGTGTTGGTAAAAGTTGAACTACTTTATTGAACATTTTTTTAAATGAAGGTTTACCTCTTTGGTTGAAAATTTAAATATTCCTTGAAAATTAATTTTTTTGTTGAACATTCATATTTTCTGGTTGAAAATTCCTTTTTTGTACAGAAAACTAGTCTTTTGGCTTGAAGGTTCAACAATTTAGATTATCCTTTTCTTCTTTGTGACTGAAAAATCTTTATTTGTTCAAAATTCGTCTTTTCGGTTTTAAAATTAATTTTTTAAATGAAATTTCATCTTTTTTGATTGAAATATCGACTATTACACTTTTTTGTTGAGATTTCATCTTTCAGGTTGAAAATTGAATTATTTTGTTTGAAATTCAATTATTTAGTTGAAAAGTGAAGAATTTAAAAAAAAAACTTCTTTTATGGCAGAAAAATTTTTTTTTGGTTTAAAATTAATAAATAAATTTGAAAATTTTAAATTTGTTTCTGAAATATTGTTTTTCTTCGTTTATAAAAGATCCTATGTTAAAAATATTGAATTGTAAATTGTAAAATGTAAAATTGGCCAAGAAAAAATCAGGGAATTTTGAAAATAATGTTTTCGGCCACCCTGCCTAATTCTACCAGCAACAACTAGCAAAACAGGAAAATTCAGTCCATATTTATGTCTTTCCATAATGTGTTTGACAATGTGAATTCATCAAATTTAATTAACAATGGTCATTTTTATATGCATGAGAATCACCCGTCAAGCATGAAATTCATCATTAAAAAAATTAAATAAAATGATTTATAAATAAACAAAAAAAATCTTATCCTAACTACATTAGGGCCGAAATTAGTTTTGAAAGTCTAAATTGCTTAATTTATTGAATTTAAATGCGATATACATCTTTCGTAAATATTTATTATGTATTAATGAATGTATTTTTTGCGATATAAGATAAATAATGTTCGTTAAGGTTATTTATTCATTTATATATATATATATATATAAATAAAAAAAAATGAATAAATAAATAACTATCATGAGTTTTGGACTCGACAAATTCGTCAACCATAATTTATTACAAAATGTAGTTTAATAATTGCATAATCTCAAGGAATTTTTCCTATGAGATTTTTTAAGGTTATACCGTTAATGATACGTTATCAATTTTTTGAAATTTTCACTTTATTTTAAACTTTTAACAATTTTACAAGAGAAAAAAAATGTCAGCGGTTTTTCTTTTCTTTCTATAATTTAGAATAAGCCTTGAAAAGGACCTGAAATTATAGGTTGAAACATGTCGGCAAACATTTTTTTATAATAAATTTTTTTTTCCAACACCAGAAGAAACGGAATAGGCCTTAACGAACATTATTTATTATTTATTCATAAATATTTATATTATATGGTATATATTTATATAGTACATAATTATATGTTTTTAAGAGAAGATTAAAAATATTTAACGAAAATTTATAAATTTAACAGTGGTATCTATTTTATGGTACAATTTCGAAGTCCCACAGCGAAAATGGTGAGATACGTACTTATGAAGCCGTAAGTGTCAATTATAATTGACAGTTACGGCTTCATAAGTACGTGTATCAACACGTCATCAACCATCTGTTTACTATTTCATGAAGTAAATGACAAGTTACGCCTTCTGGTGTCATGACAAATTCTGTTATCAGTTTGAACATTCGTGAAAACATGAATCATTTCATAGACTATATTTCAAACAAATTAGTAGGTTACTTATCTACATTTTGCAAATAGCGGATCTCATGTGGAATAGTGCCTAATTTGGTCCCAATTAGGCGTCCTAGTTTAGAAAAATGTAATTAATAAATAAAATATATTTTTTCTATATTAGGCCAGATGCACTCCGACCTAAACATGCAATTTGATTTGCTGCTCTGAATTATAAATTATTAAAACTTGCATAATTAAAAAAAACTTACATGATAAAAAATATTCGGACACTTTGTTAGGGATTAGATTGACATTGCCCAGGATTGGCGCTGCAGTGTGAGCACTGGATGAAAAAATGTTCAAAATAATATTCCTGCTTTTTCAACCGATTTTAAAGTTTTTTCAGAACAAAAACTGAATAAATTCAGAAGAGATCTGTGATACCCGATTTAAGAAAAAAATTAATAAATTTTGTTATTCAAGTATAAAAATTGCAAAAATGTAAGTTGTTAAGTTTCCGAAAAAAAATTCTTTGGTTCAACAAGACTTTCGCCGGCTGAAAAAAATTCTATTGTTTCAACAAATTATTACGTTGATTTAAAAGAATGTTTTGTTATGGAAATCAAAATTTGGTGAAACCATGAACAAAATTTATTGCACAAATACCACTGGAATTATTTTGTTGTACGCATAAAACATTGTTCTCAGTGTATTATACTTATTTCCTCTGTTTAGGTTTTTATACATTTAAAAATTACCCGCGCTTTTTCATCGTCTTATGTTGACCAATCAGAAGCTGGCATGAAGCGATGCCAGCGCCCTCAGCCGTTCGTGTTGCTCACTGTTGCTTTCGTTCTTTTGGAGGAAGCGTAATGGAGTAATCGTGTCAATCGCACAAATGCAAAGTAAAGATGCAAGTGAATAATAGTGCTCTTTTCATAAAAACGGAAAAACTCATTTTTTTATAATACTTTCAAGAAATGTTTTTCGAAAAAGCAGTTTGACATAAGGATGACAGAAGAAGAATGTGTCGAAAATTTCATTCTTACACCATCTCATCCAAAAATATTAACGTCCGCCTTTATGAAGAAAATAAAGTGTGTATTTTTCACTAAAATAAAATTTATAAGTGCAGCACATAAACAAAACGCCTTATTAATATAATATTAATGAAAAATTGTTTTTTTAATTAATGAGGAATAATTGCCCAGATAGCACAAAAAACGCTGTGAAGATTTCCTGAAACTTGCAATGTAAGGTTAGGAATATTGCATTGAAAGGTTAGGGAAAGGTTCGGTCAATCAAGAAAATGTCCGCTTGTGAGAGAATGTTGAATGACAAGTTTCAGGACAGTTTGGAAGATTTATTTTACTTAATTCGGTGCGCAGTAGTTTTATGTGGGACCTATGGCTGCGCAGTAGTTTTTTTGACGCTCCTAGTATATCACCAGACACACTTATCATAATTATTTTCTATATTTATAAAAGAAAAATCAAAAAATAAATAAAAATTAATTAATTCGAGGGGTTATGTTGATCTTTTAGATTGATAGATTCTTCGTAGTTGATGTTATGTTTATTTCTGGATCCTAAAGCCAAACACAACATCAACTACGAAGAATCTATAAATAAAAATTTTGATTATTTTTTGATGATATTTATTTATGTCTGATGATATACTAGGAGGGTTTAAAAAACTACTGCGCATCGAATTAAGCTAAATGAATCTTCCAAACTGTCCTGAAACTTGCCGTTCAACATTTCCTCACAAGCGGAAATTTTCTTGATTGACCGAACCTTGCATCAACTTTTCAATGCAATATTCCCACCTTACAATGCAAGTTTCAGGAAATCTTCACGGAATTTTTTGTGCTATCTGAGTGATATTGCTCAACTGGATCGCCTAATTGGGCATAGATACAACTCACCGTTACAAACCAGACTGGATCCCAATCTGGGAGTAATTGGGGCGCCAAATTGGTACCTAATTGGTAGTTGGGCAATCTGACTGGTATCCAGTTTGGCCCCAATCGACTTTTCCACACGGGATGAGCGTATAATTCATAATAATTTGATAAAGATTTAGTAACAAACTCGTAAAGCCCCATTGTATTAATTATCTTTCGCAATCCACATAATATAATTAAAAAAGCTACTAAATTTGACTCTAAAATTCATTTTAAAAACAACCATCCTTTAATTTGTTTCCCCACATTCTGGAATTAAGAGAGATTATATTGAAATATAAATTTAAAAGTAAATTATGTTTACTTAAATCTGCGCATTTGCTTTGTTAAGGTTATGTTAACAATTTGAAACATATATGTTAATCGTTATATAATAGGATACAAATTATAAACTTTATTAGCAAAATAGCCATTAACTGCTTGCAAAGTTTAATCCACTTTGAGATATAAATTATCCTTTGGGTTTACTGAGGCAAATAATGATACTTAAAAGATCGCAGTTTCAAACTACTCTCCACTGATAGTAACCTAATAATACATGCGTATATTAAATTTAATAACTCGAGTGTATGAAATAACCATGAAGCTACGAGTAGCTGAATTCACGTTACAATTTCAACATTTAGATTCAATTTTGAAAAATTTTTATCCGTACGTTGCAATTTAATTATAAACAATTTCATCGCTGCAACATGGATTATTAATTTTAATAGTTTATATCAAAGTAGTCCCACTTTTAACAAAGTAATTGTCTTCATTCAAAAGAGGTTAATTTCCAACAAAGGTGTAATAGTTGATACTTAACCAAAAATACTTTAAATTGAAACATAATACAGTTGAATTCAACAAAAAAGTCGTATTTTTAACAAAATAGTTAAATGTTCAACGAAAAGAGATTTATGTTCAACCAAACTGTTGCATTTTTAACCAAAAAAGATCAAATTTCTACCGAGAAGATTCATTTTCTATCGAGAAAGATGAATTTTCAACGAAATACATGCATTTTCAACAAAGCAGTGAAATTAAAAAAAAAAAGAAAGATTAATATTGAACGTAAAATAAAAAAGTTAAATTTCACAGTTGAAAAATTAATTTGAAACTGAAAAATATGAATTTTCAACCAAATATTTCAATTTTCATCCAATGGAACGAATTTTCATACAAAATGATAAATCTTCAACTGCTATAGTTGAATTTTCAGTTCAATAATAATTGATTGAAAAAAAAATCAACCAAATAGTTCAATTCTCAATCAGAGAACTTACTTTTCTACTACAATTATGAATCTTCAACCAAAAAATAAATTTTCAACATATTAGTTAAGGAGATTAATTTTGAACCAAGAAAGATAAATTTTCAATAAAATACATGAATTATCAACAAAACAGATCAATTTTTAAGTAATAAAGATCAATATTGAACCAAAAATACAATAGCTAAATTTTGCAGCAAAAAAAATAATTTTCGTAAAAAAACATGAATTTCAACTAAAATGATGAATCTTCAATAGAAAAATGAATGTTCAACAAAGTCATCCAACTTTCAACCAAGTAGATGAATTTTCAAAAAAAAAAAAAAGGAAAAATAGGGAATAGTTAAAGTTTTAGTTTAAACCATAAATTCTCAGCCAAAAAAAGGAATTTTTGAAAAAATAGGTAAATTTGTAACCAAAGAGATGAATTTTCATCTGAAATGATGAATCTTAAACTGGAATAGTTGAACTTTCAGTTAAAAAATTGATTTTCAAAACAAAATTCAACAAAATAGTTGAATTTTCAGTTTGATAATTGATTTTCAAAAAAAAAAAAAAATCAATTACATAGTTAAATTTCCAATCAGAGAGATTAATTTTCAACTACAAGTATGAATCTTCAAACAAAAAATAAATTTTTTTTCAACATATTAGTTCAAATTTCAGTCAAATAGTTGAATTTTTAAACAAAAAAGGAATCATTTTTAACCAAAGAATTGTGCTGCTAACCAAAAAAGATCAAATTTCTACCAAGAAGATTAATTTTCTACCAAGAAAGATCAATTTTCAATAAAATACATAAATTTTCAACAGAACAGTTAAATTTTCAACTAATGAAGATCAATATTGAACCAAAAATACAATAGTTAAATTTAGCAAAAAAAAAAAAAATAATTTTCGTTAAAAAAATATAAATTTTCATCCAAAGAGATGAATTTTCAACTAAAATGATGAATTTTTAATAAAAAAATGAATTTTCAACAAAGTAGCCCAACTTTCACCCGAATAGTTTAATTTTCAAAAAAAGCAATAGTTAAATGTTTAGTTTGAAACACTAATTTTCAACTAAAAAAAAAGGAATTTTCAACAAATTGGTTAGATTTGTAACAAAAGAGATGAATGTTCATCTAGAATGATGAATCTTCAACTGGAATAGTTGAATTTCCAGCTAAAAAATTGAAAAGAAAAAAATTCAACAAAATAGTTAAATTTTCAATCAGAAATAATTTTTAGCACAAAAAAATGAAATTTCTATCATGATAAATTTTCTACCAAAAAAGATGAATTTACAACAAAATACATGAATTTTCAACAAAACAGTTAAATTTTTACTAACAAAGATTCAACCGAAAATAAAATAGTTAAATTTTGCAGTTAAAAAATATAATTTTCAACAAAAAAATATGAATTTTCAACTAGATATTTTAATTTTCATCTAAAGAGATAAATTTTCGACGTAATTTATGAATCTTGAATAAAAAAATGAATTTTTAACAAAGTAGTCCAACTTTCACCCAAGTAGTTGAATTTTTAACAAAATTCATGAATTTTTAACCGAGTAGTGGAATTTTCAAATAAAAAATATACCATTTTCACAAAAAATGGTATAGTTAAATGTTTAGTTTAAAACTATTTAAAAAGCTCTAATTGCAAGATACTGAATGGGCAGGAAAAGAAATTGTTAAACAGCTTAAAGGAGATGAGATGGTTCATCTGAAACGGAAATATAGAGGGGGACAAGAGGAAGGGGAATATACACGCTCAGGGGGAGAAAGGGGAACGGTAATTGATTATATGATAGTGGACGATAATGTAAGAGAGAAGGTCAAGAAACCAGAGATACGGGATTATATAGATTCGGATCATTTCCCATAATAGTGACATTAGAGGGGAAAAGAGTAATGACAATATGGATAAAAAGGAATCAAAGGTAAAAGGAGCAGGAAGAGGGGATTGATCAATGGAAGAAGAAGAAAAGTTTAAGGATAAGGTCAGGAATATCAAAGTAAGAGAGAGGGAAATGTAAAGGAGGAGATGGAAATAATGATAGATGAAATAAAAAAAAGGATTAGAGTGCACAAGCAAAAAAGAAGTTAGCGATGGAGGGAATTGAAGTGAATGGGATGAGGAATCTAAAGAGAAGAGGAAGGATGTGGAAAAGGAATACAAGGAAAATGGAGAAAAGGGAAAAATAGTAAAGAATATAGGAGAAAAAAGGAGTAAAGTGAGTTGTGTGATCAAAAAAATGAGTAGGAAAATTAAAGTTTTTAAGAACAGACGGAGAAGGTTAGAACGGAAGGAGAGGTTTGAAAGGTAGTAAATGGAGAGCGAAAAAGAAGGAAAAGAGTAAACGAGCATATTGAGATAGTAGAATGGAACAAATATTTTAAGGATTTGCTAGGAGGGGAAGAAAGAAAAGTTAGGAAATGAGAAAAATATGGTAGGAAAAGAGATAAGGAAGAGGACATAACAAGGGAAAAAATATTCCAGGTGTGAGGAATAATGAACGATGGAAAGACACCTGGTATAGATGAGATTCCAAATGAAGTCTGGAAATATGGGAGGATAGAACTAAAGGAATGGACATGGATAATGTGTAATAGAGTATGGAAAGAAGAGGGGTGGACAGAGTCATGGAAAGAAGGAGTAGTGGCACCCAGAGTGTAAAAAGGCAAAGAGGGCGAGGTTAAAGATTATAAGGAAGTTACGTTAGTGTCAACATTGTATAAAGTATATATATATAACTGTTTTATCGGAGAGAGTGAAGAAAGAAGTTTAGGAAAAAAAGATAGAGCCACCAAATCAGGAAGGGTTTAGAAAAGGAATGGGGATGATGGACAACATACATGTTCTGAATTATATGATGAATATAAGGATTGAATGAGAAAAAGGGGCAATGATAGCAATTTTCGTGGACTTGAAGGCGGCGTTTGACTCATTGGACCGATTTTAGATGGAAAAAGTTATGGTGAAAACGGGGATATGAGAGGGCTTAATAAAGAGAGTATCGGAAATTTTTAGAGAGGCAAAAAGTAGGATAAAGGTTAGATAAAGGTAGGCGAACCAGTAGGAGATAGTTTCTGGTCAGTGAGAGGATTAAGGTAATAATGTCCTCTGACCATACTTTTATTTAATATATAAATCTCAGACTTAGATGAAGAAATGAGAAGAAAATGATGGTGAGGACTTAGGATTGGAGAAGAAAAGATATATACACTGGCATACGCAGACAATATAGTGTCGATGGCAGAGGATAAAGAAAGGATGACGGGCTTAATTACAGGATTGGAGAAAGACTTAGATGGGAAAATGTTGAATTTAGATGTAGACAAGAGAATCATAATGAGGTTTAGGAAAAGAAGGGGAGGAAAAAAGAATGGACTGGGAGATGGAAGGGAGTAAAGTTAGAAGAAGTAAAGGAGTTGAACTATTTTTGATATAGCTTGCAAAATGGAGACCATAGAGCTCATTTATATAAGAGAAAGGATAAAGAAAGCGGCAGGGCTAATTGAATAAATTCGGGGAATAGGAAAAAGAAGGTTAAAAAAATATTGAATAATGAAAATGTGGTTCTTTGATATACTGACATGGGCAGTATTGGTTATGGAGCGGAGATATGGGGATGGAAGGAAAGGAAAGAGATTGAGAGTTTAGGGAAAGGGAGAGGAGTTAGCGAAAAAGTATTTGAAGGAGAGAAAGGGCGATAGAATGAACAAGATGGGAAGAAGAAAGGAGGGAGTTCTTTAGTGCTAGAGATATAGGAGAGGGGAATGGTGTAAGCTATGAAACATTGGAGAGAAGGGACAGGGAAAGACAATTAATAGAAAAATGGGCGATGATTAGGGAATCAAAATATAATAAATGGTACAAGATAATAAAAAAGAAAGAAGTACCAAAGTATTTAGTGAAGGGATGGAGAGAGAGAAGATGGACCGAAATAGCAAGATTTAGATTGGGAAACGAGGTAAGGAAAGAAATGTATTGGGAAATGATAGAGAAAAGAAAGTGCAGAATATGTGAATGAGAGGAGGAAAAATGGGAGCATAAATGATAAGGATGTAGGAGAGGAATGAAAGATAAAAGGAGGTGGCAAGGGAATGTGGTAAAGATTTTAGAGGAGGATGGATTGGATGAGGAATGGATGAAGGAGTTAGAGGGAGCTAGAGAAGCGAATGCGAAAAAGTGAAAGAATGGTTGTGAAAAAATGGCAAAATTGAGGTAGAAGAGAAATGGAAGTGAAAGAAAAAGGAAACAGAAGTAAGGATCTAGATATAATAATTAATTTAAATAGTTGTAAATATTTATAAATATAGTAGGGATAAGATAATAAAAAAGCAAGGAGGTGAAAAATGAAGATAAAAAATAAATTTGACGGATACTATCTTCTTTAACGATTTATGACTTTTTTAATATCAATTAAAAAAATGTCCTTTTCACTACAGTTACGATAAGGTTCTTTATGCTCTTTCTATTGAATTAATGATCTGGAAACACTTTTGAAAAGCGGGAAATGACCAGCATTTTTGTTTGTTTGTAGAGATCACCATGAAATATTATATATTTTTATTGAGAATTTGAGTTCTGATCTTGTACAATAATTTTTAAAATTTGTAATTGAAATTTTCGAGAATCGATAATAGTTTCACATTCAAATATTCAAAATATCAAGACGATTTCACTATTAAATCTTTCAAAATTGCACAATTTTATATTGAAAGCATTGGCAGTCAGTTTCATATTTAATAATTTAAAAAAAATGAAAGACTTGGTAGTTGCATAATTTTAGTTTAAATGATTTATAACGAGAAAAATTTCAATTAAATGCTCCCACAATAAGTTCAAACCAATGAAAAATTAAGAAAATAATATATTTAAATTCGAGCCTTAAAAATGAGAAGATTGTAGAACCAGGAATTAAAAATTGAATTAGTTTTTATTTGAAAATATAAAAAATTTCAAACTCAACTGGAATCAAAGCGATTTTATTTTGAATTGTTTTTTAATTTTTAATTTTTGATGCTATATCTTAAAATTGTGAGATTTAAATTAAAATTAAATTAAAATTGAGAAATATTTGATTGGAAGGTTTCAAGAATGAGTAAATGAATAATAATTCTAAATAAAGTGTTGAAAATAAAAATATTTGAATTTAAGAAGTTGAAAATTGTGTTGTTTAAAATAAAAATAGATAAAAAAATAACTAGCTGAAACTGATACCTCAGTAAGTAAATAATTTCTTCATTTTTGAATGGTTACAAATTTTAGAGTTGTGAATTTTCATGGTGAACGCTGAATTTTCCATTTTTCCTTCTCATAAGTTTTAATTTTCCAATTCAATTCGAAATGGTTGAATTTTGAAAAGAATAAATTAACCATTTCAAAATTTGTTAATATTTAAACGATTTGAATTTACTTTAAATAATTGCAATTTTGAATGTTTGAAGTATAAACAAGTTTGAATATCACAATTATTGGTAATTAAATATTTTTTTAGTTTCAAAAGTAGTCGAAATTTTTACATTTTTGATGTTTTCCATTTAAAATTACTTCATTTTGAAAGTTTTTGTAGAATAATTCAATTTTAAAGGTTTATAGTTTAGAATTTTTATATTTTGAATGGTGAAAATGACGGTGAATTTTTTTTCACTTCAGAAAATCTCATCTAATGAATTTTAATATTGAATTATAATTTTTGTATGTAATAAAAATTTTAAATTTTAGAATTTCAGAAGCTTAGACTTCAATGAATTCAATTCCTCTCTTTTTTAAATGATCCATTTTTTCTACTTCTATTCTAAAATTATTCAATTTTGAAAATTTTTGACATACTGAAATTGCTTTATTTTCGCAATTTTAATCTGAATTCATTAAATTTCAAGTTCTTCAATTCAAAATAAAATTGTTCAATTATGAACGCTTTGAATTCGAAAAGATGCAATTCCAAATCTTTCCTAGTATGAAATTGTCCAATTAAAAAAATTTGTAGTCGGGAATTTTTCAATTTTGAAAGCTCCTGATTTAAAATTTTTCAATTTCAAAAACTGTTAATTCAAAATTATTCAATTTTAAACGCATTCAATATAAAAATGGTCTAATTTGGAAATTATTAATTATAAATTTGAAAATTTTCGAAAATATTAAAAATTTCAAACTCAACTGAAAAAAAGACAATTTCGAATTGAAAGACTTAAAAGTGTGCAATTTGAAGTACGGAAATCATATATCGCAATCTTTTTTAAAATTATTTTTTTTTAATTTTTAATTTTTAATGTATTTTTTTTAAATTGTAAGATTTTTATTCCATGATTTTAAAACATGAATAAATTGAAATTGAAAAAAATGCAAGAATGAATAATAATTCTAAATAAAGTATTAAAAATTACACGATTTTAAATTAGAATGTTAAAAATTGTTTTATTCAAAATCAGAATAGATCAAAATTACACTACCTGAAATTGACGTTACAGTAATTGAATAATTTTTTTAATTTTTAATGGTGATCACCATTTTAGAGTTCTGAATTTTCATGTTGAATGCTGTGAAGTATAATTAATAATTGGAAATTTCTTAATTCTTAAACGATTTAAATTTACTCAAAATAACTGAAATTTTTAAGGTTTCTTGGTGACTAAAAATGTTATCAGTTTTAAACGAAATTCGGATTCGTTTATTTTTCAACGTTCTGTAATCGAAATTTTTTTCATTTTTAATGTTTCTCATTCAAAATTAATTTGTATTTTTAATTTTTTTTAGAATAATTCCATTTTAAATGTTTACAATTGAATTTTTTTTCAGTTTGACCTATGGAAATGACGGTGAATATATTTTTTGATCTTAGAAAAATTTGTTTAATCAATTTAATTGTTCAATTTTTTTATGCATTAAAAATTAAAAATTCTAAAATTACAAAAGCTTTGACTTTGAAACATTTATTTTATTCTTCAATTTCAAAATTTAGTTACTTCGAATAAAAAATGATTAAATTATTATAATAATTTTTTTTTCAAATTTCTTTAAATTTTGAACAATACATAATTATGTATCAAAATTCTAATCTGAAAACATTTGAATTTGTTGATTTCAAAATTGTCCTATTTTCGAAATTTTAATCTAAAATCATTAAATTTCGAGAATCTTCAATTGAAATCAAAATTGTTAAATTTTGAACGATTTGAATTAGAAATTATACAATTTCAACTCCTGTATAATGAAATTGCTCACTTTTCAAAATTTTAGTATGAAATTCTTGAATTTTGGGAACTTCGATTATAATTAGAAATGATACAAGTTTAATTCCTTTTCATTACATTCAAAATATTTGTCTTTTTTTGACAATTTTACCTAATCTAAAATTGTAGTTGGAACTTTTTTAATTCAAAATCGTTCAACATATGTCCTTTTTAAATTTTAATTTCAAAACTAATGATGATTAATAATTACTGTTTCCGAATTGTTTCAAATTTAATAATAAAAAATGTGGTTAATATTTGATTTTTTAATTGTTTATATTTTTAATGTTTGAAAATACAAATTTCTAGAATGCTAGAACAATGAGATATTTCAAAATCAAAACGAATTTCTAAATGATATAAATACCTAATTTCTTCGAGAGCTTATGAATGTTCCAACAAGCATATTATTATGAAAACAGGTAAATAAATTAATTTAAAGAATTAATTAATTAACAGTCTCAAGAATTAAAAAGATATTTTCACAACATTTCTTAATAAAATTTCAAAAAATTTGGCCTTTTTTTACTGATTTGTAGACCAAACTAGGTAAAATTTACATTTCCACTCAACGCGAACTCCAAAATTTTCTAAAATATTTTCTATTGATCCGAGGACATAGGAAGTATCCAATCTGTGAAGAAAGTAATTACCTAGAAGCCAAAGAAACCCTCTAGGAAAAAAAAATAATGAAGGAAAAAGATGGTCTAGTTTATATGGAATCCTCGATGAAATTTAAATTTCCGGACGAACGGAAATTCAGAATTTTTAAAAACATTTTTTGTTGACAGCAGGATATTGCTAAGTTCTTACTTAATTAATATTTCATGTTAATTACAGGATATTGGAAATCATAATTGATTTAATAATTCAGTACGGGCGCATAAAATTGATTAAAGCTTTAATATCAACTTTTTTGGCATTACAAAAAAATTAGTAAGTAGTTGGGCCAAAAACTTTACTTAAGAAAAATTTCTGAAAACATTTGTAACTTGGTGTAATTATTTTATTAATTGATGTTATTAATCAAATTTTCAAAACAAGAATTTTAAAGATATATCAAATAAATCTCTTTTGTAGCAAATTTGTATTACTAACCTAATTTGCGAAACAAATCTTTTTTTTCTACTGAACAATTTAATTAAATATTAATAAATAGTAAAATAACTACATTATTATTCAGCTTTTTTATTTGTCTTGTTCCTTATGAAATCCTTTTTTTAGGTATTTCTAGAACTTTCAATCGAAAATTTCTTCACTTTGGTGAGAAAATAATCCCCTGATTTTGCCGAATTTTTGAAAAAATATTCAGAGGTCGCTATGGAGGATTTTATACCGAAAATTTGACTTTTCAAAGTATTTGAATTTTCATTTCCACAATTCGAACTAAATATTTTTTTGATTATGAAACTTTCAGGAAAAATTACTAACCTTACTGAAAACAATTTCGATTATTTGAAAAATTTTAGCATTTCTTGTCCAACAATTAGAAAATAGTTTTTTCAACAAAAATAGAAAATCGATAAATGCTTGTTAAAGGAAAGTCTGAGGTACCTGCAAAATAAAAATTTCGAATATCTACTTCTTTTTTTAGGTTTATTTGTATTGAAGGCTATATAAATGTAATTTTCCTGAAATTACTGAGAAAATTCAAAAAGATTTTTTAAGATTTCAGATATGCCAAATCAAAATTTTGATGAAAAAGTGAATTTTCAACCAAATAGTTGATATTTGTAGCAAAAATATTTTTATGTTAAATCAAAAACATTTGAATTAAGCCGGAAAAGGCATTTACATTTATATGATTTATTAATATTTAAATCCTTTTTTATTTTTATTTTTAAACAAATGAGTTGAATTTTCAACCAAAAAAGATTTTTCAGTCAAGAAAACAAAAAATTTTCAACAAAATTGTTATTTGAGGAGAAAATCATTTTTAATACAAAATAAACATTTCGTAAATCTACTTACTTTTTGAGTTTATTTTTTTATTTGTTAATTTTATTTTTTAAGGTTATATAAATATAAATTTTCTCTAATTTTTGAAAAAATTTAAAATGATTTTTGAGAGTTTCAGATATGTTGAAACAGTATCCAGATTTCTTTTAAAAACATTCAATTTAAAAGTTTAAAATATATTTAGCACTTGTTCCTAAATGTTTTCAAAACGAGCAAAATAATTTCTAAAGTTTTAAAAGATTTTTCGAAATTAAAATAATTAATTTAAACCTTTAAGATTATTTTTTGAAAATTTTGGAAATCTTCTTCAAATCAGTTTTTTTATCATAAAAAATCATTTTAAATTTTCTCAGGAATCTTAAGAAATTTTTTTTGTTATCTTGTAACCCTGACAATCTTTAAAAAACTTCAAAGTTTTATTTTGAAGTCTTCAAAAATCTACATAAAAATTTCAGTTTGATGAAATATTTTTGAATTTTAAATTATTGAACATTTTTTTCAAAACTTCTAAATACCTTTCAAAATTATTTAGATTTTTCTAAGATTTTTGAAAAATCTTTCGAAATTGCAAAAAAGTTGCCTCAAAATCTTTCAGATTCTTTTTTGAAAATTGTGTAATCTTTGCAATCTTAAAATTAATTTTTTACATAGAAAATCATTTCAAATTTTTCCATGAATCTTAAGAATATTTTTTTATTCAAAATTCTTTAAAAGCTTCTAAATCTTTTCTCGAAAACATAAAAAAGCTACGTTTTTTTTGCCAACATTTTAAGTTCAAAATTATTTTTCAATCTTTTTAAAACTTATAAATATCTCTTAAACTTACTTAACTCAAGTATCTCTTAAACTTCAAGTAAATTATGTATTAAAAATTGAATAATTGAACAATTTCGTTATGTGTTAGTTGTTTATTTTTTTCAATTCAATATAAAAAATAGGATATTGTAGACTTTTATTTTACAAAAATTGATTAATTTGTTAATTTGTTGAAAAAATTGATTGTTAATTGTAGGATAAGTATTCCTTAATTTTTTTTTTACAGTAAAAATTCTTTACAGTGAAGTATGTAATTTTGCTGAAAGTTTCATAATTTTAAACAAATTTTCAGGGGTGAAGTTCACTACTTAATTTCAACTTTATCATAAAATTGCGACTTCAAGAGTCTTAATGTCGACCTTTAAGTTTTTTTTTTTTTTTAATAAAATATAAGGGTCACATGGCACTCTGATAAAAAAATGTCGCATACTGTACAATATTGCCTAGTTACAATTTAGAAATAAAAATTAAAAATCTTCAAAAAGTCGAATTTTCGAAAATTTTTCGAAAAAAAAAAGGATTTTATGAGGCACTCTAATATACATGTATATTAAAATTCAGTAACGTTAGTACAAATTTTCTTAGCGCACTTGTGTATTAGTTCTACTAAGAATTTTTCTTGCGTGTAAGAATAAGAAAATTGATAGTGTCCGAATAATTCTATAAAAAAAAAAAAAAATTTTTGTTGCGGTTACTCTTTACGTAACCTTGCGCCTCTTTGCATGTTTACACATTCAAATGCAAATTTCCCCATAATCCGAGACTTGCATTCTACTTCTTTTGCAATACGCGTGTTCTGGGTTACTTTTTTCGCTATTTGAAGCAGACCTTTCTAGCGTATGAATAAGATGGTAAGCGTTATTTTTTATACAATTTAGCAAAATTTAAATAATTTATCTGAATAAAATTTTAAAATTAAACCAATGAGTTGAATTTTTAAGCAGAAAGGTGATTTTTTAACCAAGAGGATAAATTTTCTACTAAAAAAGACGAATTTTTATCTACAAAGATAAATTTTCAACCAAACAGTTAAATTCTCAACTAAATAGTTAAAATTTCTAAAGAATTATTGTATTTTCGAGTCAAAAAGACAAATTATCTGCAAAGTTGAATTTCAACCCGAAAATATGAATATTTAACAAAAAATTTAATTCATAACAAAATAATTAAATTTTTAACCAAATAACTGAATTTTCTACCTAATTCAAATAAATGATCAAAACATGGAATAGTTGATAAATAATAATTTTCTACCAAAAAAGACGAATTTTCAACAAAATACATGAATTTTCAACCAAATAGTTAAATTAAAAGAAAAAGATTATTTTCAACTAAGAAAGATTAATTTTTTACCTTAAAAACAGTTAAATTTTCTAACAAAAAGATGATTTTTCAACAAAAAGGTTCCTTTAAAACCAAATCGTTCAAATTTTCTATCTGATTGTTGAATTTTTGACCAATTTATTGAATTGTTAACTAAATTGTTTTTTTAAACCATATTTTCACAGTTAAAATCTAACAAGATGAATTTTCAACCAAGCAGTCGGAACATGGAATAGTTAATATTTGATTATATATATAAAAAATATGAATTTTAAACAAAATACGTTAATTTTCAACAGAATAGTTGTCTCTACAACTACAGAAGATGAATTATCAATTAAAAATATAAATTTTCAACCATAACTTGAATAGATACATTTTCAGTTTGAAAAATTATTCTAACAGAAAAAAACACGAATTTTCAGCAAAATAGTTGAATTTTCAACCAAATAGTTGAATTTTTGAAACGAAAGCTGAATTTTTAAATAAGGAGATAAATTTTCGAATTAAAAAGACGAATTTTCAACCAAATAGTTGATTCTTCAACTAAAAAGATAAATTTTCAATCAAATAAATCAATTTTTAACGAAATAGTTGAATTTTCAAATCAAAAAGAGAAATTATCTACAAAACAGTAGAATTTTAACCAGAAAGTGTGCATTTTTAACAAAAAAGTTAATTTATGATAAAATAATTAAATTTTAAATAAAATAGTTGAATTTTTAACTAAAAAATATAAGTTTTTAACCAAAAATGGGATGGTTAAATTTGCAGTTAAAAAAATTGATTTTCAACCAAAAATGAAACGAATTTTCAACCAAATAGTTCAATTTTTAACTAAAAAGATAAATTTTTAACCAAATAGTTGAATATTGAACTAAAAAAAGATCAATTTTCAACCAAAATGGAATAGTTAAATTTTCAGGTGAAAAAATAATTGTCAACCAAAAATAGTTGAATTTTCAACTAGAAAAAATCAATTTTTAATTAAAAAAGTTAATTTTCAATCGAAAATCGAATATATAAATCTTGAGTTAAAAAATTATCATTAAGCAAAAAAACAATGAATTTTTAACCAAAGAGATGAATTTTGAACTAAAATGATGAATCTTAAAAAAATTATCAATTTTCAACGAAATGCATACATTTTCATCCAAATAGTTGAATTTTTAAATAAAAAGATAAATTTGTAACCAAATAGTTGAATATTGAACTAAAAAAAGATAAATTTTAAACTAAAAATGGAATAGTTAAATTTCCAGTTAAAAAATAATTTTCAACCAAAAATATTTGAATTTTAAACTAGAAAAAAATCAATTTTTGATTGAAAAAGTTAATTTTCAATCGAAAATCGAATATTTAAATTTTCAGTTAAAAAATTATCATTAAAAAAAACAAACGAATTTGCAGAAAAATAGTTGAATTTTCGACCAAAGAGATGAATTTTCAACTAAAATGATGAATCTTAAAAAAATCAATTTTCAACAAAATGCAGAAATTTTCAACCAAATATTTGATTTTTTAACTAAAATGATAAATTTTCAACCAAATAGTTGAATATTATACTAAAAAAGATATATTTCAAACCAAAAATGGAATAGTTAAATTTTCAGTTAAAAAAATAATTGTCAAACAAAAATGAAACGAATTTTCAACAAAATAGTTCAATTTTCTACCAAAATGATGGATATTTAACCAACAAAAAATAAATTTGAACAAACTTTCAACCAATTGTTTAACTTTTCAACCCAAAAATATGACTGTTTAACAAAATAGTTGCATTTTCAACAAAAGAATTAAATTTTCAACCAAATACTAGAATTTTTAAACAAATGAGATGAATTTTTAACCAAAAATATAATAGTAGATAACCGACGCACAGCGGGCCAAATTTGACAAAATTCTAGCCTCGATCCAATTCTCAACGAATTTCAAAAAAAAAAAATTTCCTAAATACTTGAAAGAGAGCCTACTAACCCATACAATTGCTATAATTGTGTCATATTGATTGATAAAAAAAAATTAAACAGGCTTGAAATCTAAACGAACAAATTGCAAAAATTAGAAAAATTAAGAATCACGAATTTCATGGAATTCACGGAATTCACAGAATTCATGAAATTAACGATATTCATGGAATTAACAGAATTCACACAATTCATGGAATTCACGGAATTCACTAAATTCATGGAATTCGTGGAATTCCTCGAATTTATGGAATTCACGAAATTCATGGAATTCACGGAATTCACGAAATTCACACAATTCATGGAATTCACGGAGTTCATGGAATTCGCGGAATTCACGGAATTCAATGAGTCACGAAATTCATGGAATTCGTCGAATTCACGGATTTCACGGAATTCACAGAATTCATTAAATTCGCGAAATTCATGGAATTCATGAAATTCACGGAATTCACGGAATTCATGGAATTCATGAAATTCACGGAATTCACAGAATTCATGGAATTCACGGAATTCATGGAGTTCACGGAATTCATGGAATTCACGGAATTCACATAATTCATGGAACTCCCGGAATTCATGGAATTCACGGAATTGAAGAAAAAAATACCTAAATTAGTATTTTTATCTTTTTTCATGATTTAAGGTTCGGTGACTCAATTTTTAAAATTTTTGCAATTTGTTCGTTTAGATTTCAAGCCTGTTCAATTTTTTTTTAAAGAATCAATATGTCACAATTATAGTAATTGTATGTGTAAGTAGGCTCTCTTCCAAGTATTCAGCAATTTTTTTTTTTAATTCGTTGAGAATTGGATCGAGGATATAATTTCGTCCATTTCGCCCCAACGTGCGACGGCATTAGCTGTGAGGCGAATCTGGACTCAGGAGGAGTCCACATGTCAAGCGATTTCGACCGCGGATAGCACTCGGATGGGTGACCATCTGCGACGTACTGGAAGGACGATTGTGTGCATTCGATGAGTAGGCTCAATCTTCGATTTTTTTTGTATTATCCTTACAAAACCTTCACAATTCTTAAGAAGCGAACAAAACTAAGATGGTAAGCCTAATTTGAATACAATTTAGAAATGTATCAATAATTTTGTGGAATAACATATAAAATTGATATCAGATTTTCATTATTCAAACTTACTCAAATTTCATTCTTGTTATCGTTCGAAGAATGATTATTAAAAAAAAAAACATTTGATTCCCAGAAACAAGTATTCTGTCCTCGGATTTTATCCGGGCAGTGATTTTTCACACGGATAAATGCAATTTGAATTTATCTACGGCGGAATTGGCAATCAATCGAATGCCAAATGAGATCCAAAGAATAATTGAATTTATTCAGTGATTTTATAAAGGCCGTGAGAGCCGATCGTGCTTGAATATAAATAATCATGCTGCACTGACGTGACATACTGACGCGTGAATGGAGGAACAATTTATTTTGCGACATCGGCAGGGTTATTTATTTGCATTCCCAACAATCGAATGCCGAAAGGATTTAGTTCTGCTTTATACGTGGCAGGAGATTCGAGAAATGAGGGAAAAAACTATATTGTTTCTGAATTTACGGACTGAGAATGTCAAACGCCATCACTGTTCCATTAACTAATTTACCAATTTTGGGCTATTTATCAATCTTTGTGAAGCTCTTCACCTGGGGTGATTTCTAGAGAGACTGGTCAGCAGCCTATGTCCGAACGGTGTAGCGGAACGGAGGTGTTGCTTAAATAAGCAACACGAGAATTCTAGATTAGACGAAATTTAAAAACAATTAAATTTCAATAAAAAAAGATGACTTTCACAAAATAGTTTAATCTTCAACAATATAATTGAAATTGTAAGAAAATTGTGGAATTTTGAAGCAAGTAGTTGAACTTTCAAACTAAAAAGATGCATTTTCGATCAAATGGTGGAATTTTCAAACAAGAAAAGATTAAAATTCAAACAAAAACTGTTTCGTTTTCGAACCAAATAGTTGAGTTTTTAAGAGAAAAAAAAAGGAATTTTTTAGAAGACTCTTGAATTTTCAACAAAACAGTTTACTGTCAACCAAGAAAGATGAATTTTGAAGCTTAACAAAATAGTTACATTTTCAACCAAAGAAGTTTAATTTTTGAAAAATAATAATTTTCTACCAAATAGTTAAATTTATAAACAAATACTTTAATTTTTAATCATATATTTAAGTGCTCTACCAAAACATAGGAATTTTCAACTACAAATATTAATTTTTAAGGAAAAAGTTAATTTTCTACCAAATTTTTCAATTTGCAAGTCGTAAATCCGAATAATCTACAAAGCAGTTGAATTTCAACTCGAAAATATGAATTTTCAACAAAAAGGTTCATTTAGAACAAAATAAATAAATTTTAAACAAAATGAATTCTTATACAAATTTTTAAAGTGCTAATCTGAAAAGATGAATTTTTGAACAAAAGGACGAATTTTTAACAGAACAGTCAAAAGATGACTTTGACAAAATAGTTTAAACTTCAACAAAATAATTAAATGAGTTGGTGTTTCTTTGTATGGGCTTAAGGGTCCAGTAATAAAAAAACTGTGTTTTTTAATCAGACGTTTCGACTCATGTGGGAGTCCTCTTCAGTGATTTATTTCTAAATAAAACCAAATTTACATTTTCAGTAACATGCTAATCAAAAACAAATTTGCGTTTTCAGTAATATGCTTTCGATAAAAATTAGCAGTAACGAACAATATATAATTTTAGAGATTAAAATACAATTACGATTTTTTTTTGTATAATTTTTGGTTAGAAATACAATAATTTTTCTAATATTCATAGAATTAAAGAATATGATTATTATCATTCATTAGTTTGTGAATAATTGTAACTAATTCAAGATAAAACATAAATGAACTAATCGAAGAATTATAAATGGAAAACGATGACGAATAATTAGAAAATTGCTTTATTTTAGTAATGAAAATTCATTAATTTTTTAATTATTCTAATTTGAAAAACAGTTTTTATTTATCCATAATTTCTCCAATCTCATCAGTTTTTTTATTTTCTTTTATTGTATATCTTTTTTAATATATATATAGAGAGAGAGAGACCCGTGCAGAAATTGCCCCGGTTGGCCCTACTACAACAAGTTTTCTGGTCGGATCCCGGCCGGGCTACCCCTGTTTGGGTTTCATGGCCAGGAACCGGTCGGGAGCCGGTCGGGCTACATTTTTCTCGAAGCACCTAGTCGGGAGCCGGCCGGTTACTGACCGGGACAACCCTGGTTAGATTTCATGGTCGGGAGCCGACCGGGCACTGGTCAGGATACTTTTTTTTGTAGAAATTACACATTTTTTAAGAGCCGTGACATTATCAAAGACGTCTTTACGGATACTAGATGAATTATTATCTGAAAAGTATAATTTAAAGATTTATCAGATCAGCAAAACAGAAACTAGCTTTTTGCATTCTTAAAAAAAAAAAGATTTGATGTTTTAAAATCTTTTAACTTATTAAATAAAACTGTTATCGATTCTGCAACGTGCAACAGCAGATTTATTACAATTTTTATAATTGTCTCTATTTTCAGACAATTTTTAGTCTGTACACATTCAAATTTACCGCAATCTGACGCCTTCTGCGATGGCGTCGGCGTAGACACTTGTCAGTTTCAGTTTCGAACCTCGAACGAGAATGCACGTGTCGTCTTCTCGAAGTTCGCAAATAAAACCGCGATCCGTAATTAAAATGAACCTTATTTCAGTAATCAGTTCGCAAAACCCCACTAACTGCGTGGATAATTAGTATTTTTAATTAATTAATAGTGTTGTGCATTCATTTTTTTCCTTTCTTCCTTCCTAACCTCAAATCATCACGTGGTTTCCAAAATAAAACAATTGCTAGCAGATTCTAGCATCAATTATTGGAACTCTTCTCCAATTTCCTCACGAGAATTTATTAACTTGATTTGTCATTTAAAGTTCACCGTATTCTTTACGATGAGCCTTGAAAGACAGAACAAGTTACCAATTTCTCGCCAGAAGCAACATTTTTTAACCGCTCTGTGGCCGGATTACCCGGCCGGTATGAAAGCCGGAATCCGACGAGTTTACCGTGACGTTTTTAGCCGGATCCCGGCCAGTATCCCCGGCCAGCGCCCGGTTTAAACTGGGGGTATCCGGCCGGCTCCCGGTCGGATCCCTGTTACCATTCCTACACGGGTCTTTAAACTGCTAATCTACAAAGATGATTTTTTAAACAAAAGGTCGAATTTTTAACAAAACAGTTGAATTTTCGACCACAAAATTTTAAATTTTGCTTCCTCATAGAGGAAGCTTTGTCATGGTAACATTTTCCAAATATTTTAAATTCATTTAATTAAACCTTCCTCAATTCAAAAATGTATAATACAATGTTCTAAGCAATTGTCCGGATAAAAATATGTATTGAATTTTTTTTAGCACTCAATAATATTTTAAAAGTCGGTTTTTTATAGTACAACTTTTTTCATTAACATAATTCAAAGTTTATGCAAAAATATGAAAGATTTCTTGGTTTGAGACAAATCGATTGACGTATAATATTAATCAATTTTATTGAAGAGTAAGGAAGTTATCCTCATTTATATTCTATTTAAAGTTGATTTTTATAGCAAAAATTTTTTCATTCTCATAATTTAAAGTTGATGCAAGAATAAAAAAGATGCGTTGATTCGAGATGAATCCATTTACCTATAATATTGATACATTTTATCAAAGAGTAAGAAAGCTATGGTAATTAATAATATTTGAAAACAAGGTTTTTCATAGTAAAACTTTTTTCCTTAACATAATCCAAAGTTGATGCAGAAATAAAAAAGATTCCTTGGTTCGAAAAAAATCGATTGACCTATATTATTAATCAATTTTATGAAAAAGTATGGAAGTTATGGTTATATATATTATATTAAAAATCGATTTTTATAGTAAAAGTTTTCTCATTCTCATAATTTCAAGTTGATGTGAGAATAGAAAATATGTGTTGATACAAGACGAATCGACTGACTTATAATATTTATACATTTTATTGAACAGTAAGGAAGCTACGGTTATGCATAATATTTGAAGACACGGTTTTTTATAGTAAAACTTTTCTCACTAACATAATTGAAAGTTGATGCAAAAAAGTAGAAGATTCCTTGGTGCGAGACGAATCGATTGACCTACAATATTGATACATTTTATTGAAGAGTAAGGAAGCTATGGTAATGCATAATATTTGAAAATACGGTTTTTTACAGTAAAACTTTTTTCACTAACATAATTCAAAATTGATGCAAGAACGGAAAAGATTCCTTAATTCGAGACAAATCTATTGACCTATAATATTAATAGAGTTTTTGAAAGAGTAAGGAAGTTATGGTCATATATATTATATTAAAAATCGATTTTTATGGTAAAAGATTTCTCATTCTCATAATTTAAAGTTGATGCGAGAACAGAAAAGTTGTGTAAATTCAAGACGAATCGATGGACCTATAATATTGATACATTTTATTAAACAGTAAGGAAGCTATGGTAATGCATAATATTTGAAAATACGGTTTTTTATAGTAAAACTTTTTTCACTAACATAATTCAAAATTGATGCAGAAATAAAAAAGATTCCTTGGTTCGAGACAAATCGATTGATCTATATTATTAACCAATTTTATGAAAAAGTATGGAAGTTATGGTCATATATATTATATTAAAAATCGATTTTTATAGTAAAAGTTTTCTCATTCTCATAATTTCAAGTTGATGTGAGAATAGAAAATATGTGTTGATACAAGACGAATCGATTGACTTATAATATTTATACATTTTATTAAACAGTAAGGAAGCTACGGTTATGCATAATATTTGAAGACACGGTTTTTTATAGTAAAACTTTTTTCACTAACATAATTGAAAGTTGATGCAAAAAAGTAGAAGATTCCTTGGTTCGAGACGAATCGATTGACCTACAATATTGATACATTCTACTGAAGAGGAGGGAAGTTATGGTAATTTATATATTTTTAAAATCGATTCTTATAGTAAAAATGTTCTTATTCTCATAATTTAAAGTTGATGCGAGAATAGAAAATTTGTGTAAATTCAAGACGAATCGATTGACCTATAATATTGATACATTTTATTGAACAGTAAGGAAGCTATGGTAATGCATAATATTTGAAAACACGGTTTTTTATAGTTAGACTATTTTCACTGACATAATTCAAAATTGATGCAAGAACGGAAAAGATTCCTTGATTCGAGACAAATCAATTGGCCTATAATATTAGCACACTTTATTGAAGATTAAGGAAGTTATGCTAATTCAGAATATTTAAAACATATGTTTCAAACAGAAAAACTTTTTTAATCGACATACTTCAAAGTTGACGCATGGATAGAGAAGACTTTTTGATCATAAATTTTCAAATAGAATAATTTTGGCGATTTTTGTAACGAAATCATAAAGCTGGGAAGGGGATAGGGTGCGACAGAACTTTCCCCTTCCCTTTTCCAGCTTAAGAAATTATCATTTCGAATACAAAATTTGATTTGTCTGATTTGTCTTTGTATTTAAAAATTTGTTGTATTATTTTGTAATTTTGTATTTTTTGTAAATTTCTATTTTTGAATTGATCAAAATGAAGACATTTTTTTTTGTCTATTATTGAAAAAATCACTTATGCTTCCTCTATGAAAAAGCAAATACATTTGCTTACGGGAAGCAAAGTGCTCGTGAAATGAGCACCATATAATTACAAATGCAAACAAAGTAGACACACTCGAGATCGAATTCACAGCTAGTTTAACCAAGCAGTTGATTTTTAAACCTACAAAGATGCATTTATTAACAAATGGTGGAATTTTAAAACAAAAAAGAGTAAAATGCATCTAAAAACTGTTGAATTTTCGGAAAAAATAGTCAAATTTCAAGCGAAAAAGACGAATTTTTTATAAGAAAGTTGCATTTAGAAAAAAACCCGAAAATATGATTTTTCAACTGAAAAGTTAATTTTGTACCAAGCGGTTGAATTTTCAAACAAATAGCTTAATTTTCAACTAAACCGTTAAATGTTATAACAAAATAGGGGAATTTTTTATTCCCAATGATAATTTTTCTACAAAAAATTAATTTTCAACCCAATTGTTGAATTTTTGAGTAAAAAAAAACGAATGACCTGCAAAAAGTTGAATATCAAACAAAAAAGTGGATTTCAACAAAAAAGTTAATTGGAAAAAAAAATTAATTAAAAAAAAAACCGTTGAATCTTTGACCAAAAAAGATAACTCAAACAAAATAGTTTAATTTTATGGAAAATAATTGAATTTTTAACAGAATAGTTGAATTTTCAACCTACAAAGGTGCATTTTCGACCAAATTGTCGAGTTTTCAAACAATAAAATTTTTTAATTCATCCAAAAAAAGTTGCATTTTGGAACAAATAGTTAAATTTCCAAGCCAAAAAGACGAATTTATTAGAAGGCTGTTGAATTTTTAACAAAACAGTTTACTGCCAACCAAAAAAGATGCCTTTTGAACCTTAAAAAATAGTAGAATTTTCAAGCAAAAAAAATTAATTTAAAAAATTCTCTACCAAACAGTTTAATTTACAAATAATTTAATTTTTTAATGAATAGTAGAATATTCTACCAAAATTGGGGAACTTTCAACCAAAAATATAAATTTTCAACCAAAAGTTTGAATTTTCGACCACAAAAGAGGGCCTTAACAAAATAGTTCAATTTTCAACAAAATAACTAAATTTTTACCAAAACAATTAAATTTTTGACCAAAAAAGATTATCCTGATAAAATAGTTTAATTTTACGCAAAATAAATTAATATTTAACCAAGCAGTTCAATTCCCAACCTACAGAGATGCATTTTCGACGAAATGGCAGATTTTTAGAATAAGAAAAAGATTAAAATTAATCCAAAAACTGTTCCATGTACGAAAAAATTGTTAAATTTAAAGCGGAAAAGACGAATTTTTTAGAAAGCAGTTGAATTTTCAATAAAACAGAATATTGTAAACCAAGGAAGATGAATTTTGAACCTTAGAAAATAGTTGAATTTTCAACCCGAAAATATGATTTTTTAACTAAAAAGGTAACTTTCAACTTTATAGTTAATTTTTACCAAATAGTTGAATTTTCAAACAATTTTTTAAATTTTTAACCAAATAGTTAACTGTTCTACCAAACTAGGGGCACTATTAATTGGAATTATGAATTTTCACCAAAAAATTTAATTTTTAACCAAATTGTTGAATTTTCAAGACAAAAAGACGAATTAACTACAGAACAGTTGAATTTAAACAGTTTAAATTTTAGATCAAATAGTTAAATTATTATCTAAATTGTTTAATTTCTAATTGACAAAGATGAATTTTCAATCAAAAGACAAATTCTCAACAAAACAGTTGAATTTTTGACAAAAAATTAAAATTTTATTTCAAAATTCTCTTAAATTGACTAAATAGTTGCATTTTATAAAAAATAATTAAATTTTTAACAAAATAATTGAATTTTCTGGCGTTAACTTTTCAACAAATATTATCTACAAAACAGTTGAATTTCAATCCAAAAATATGCATTTTCAACAAAAAAGTTAATTTAAAACAATATAATTAAATTTTGAACAAAATAGTTGAATTTTTAACAAATTAATTGAATTTTCAAGCCATATACAAAGATGCATTCTCGATCAAATGGTCGAATTATCAAAATTGAAAGATTAAAATTCAATGAAGAAAGTTGAAATTTTAACCAGATGGTTCAATTTTTGAAACAAAAAGACGAATTTTTTAGTAGAAAGTTGAATTGTTAACAAAACCGTTTATTGCCAATATAGAAAGATAAATTTTGAACCTCACAAAGCAATTACATTTTTAATCAAAAATATGAATTCTCAACAAAAAAGTTCATTTACAACCAAATCGTTTCATTTTCTTCCAAATATGTAGTTAAAATTTCGAACAAATAGTTTATTTTTCAATCAAATAGTTCAATGTGTTACCAAAATAGGGCAATTTTAATAAAAAATAAGAATTTTCAACAAAGAAGGTAATTTTCAACCAAAAATATGAATTTTCAACAAAAATATTTTTCATCCCAACATATGAATTTTCAAGAAGAAAGTTAATTTTCAACGAAATAATTGAATTTGTTTACCAAATTGATGAATGTCCAAGTCAAAAAATAGTTAAAAATAGTCGATTTCTCAACCAAAGAAGAATAATTAAAAAAAAAATGTCTATCTAAAAGTTAAATTTTCAAAGAAATAGTTTAATTTTTAATCAAATAGTTAAATTTTGTGCCAAAATATGTAGAAGAATTTTCAACAAAAAATATGAATTTTCAACAAAAAAGTTAATTTTCTACCAAATTGTTGAATATTCAAGTCAAAAAGACGAAAAATCTACCAAGCAATTGAATTTCAACTGAAAAATATGAATTTTTAATAAAAAATTTAATTTACAATAAAATAATTATATTTTAAGTGAAACAGTGAAATTTTTAGTTATATTGTTGAATTTCTAATCTACAGAGATGAATTTTCAACCAAATGGTCGAAACATATAATAGTTGATAGTTAATCCAAAAAAGATTTTAATCCTCAACCAAAAGAGATTAGTTTTTGACCAAATAATTTAATTTTCAGCTGAAAAAGATAAATTTTCAATTAAAAATATCGAATTTACCCAAAAATAAAATAGTTACATTTTCAGTTTCAAAAATTATTCCTGCAAAGAAAAACACGAATTTTTATCAAAATAGTTAAATTTTCAACCAATAAGATGAATTTTCAATATTTTCAATTATTCTTGATTCATTGCTGAAGCTCATGAACGAGGGGGGTTGCGGGTTTAAAAAAAGCCCCAAATTGGTAATGTAGTTTATGGGCGGCACCTAAGGGATTTCAAAGTTTCTTTTCACGATAAAAATAATTGTTTTACCCTAATTAATTAAGTCTCGATGGTTGTAGATATTTTTGGGAAACCCGAGGTTTAACTTTTAGGGATCGAATCACGAGTATCTTCCTTAAAAGGGAAAGCTAAATCCAGTCAGGTCATTTTGCTTGATTCTTGTACTCAGCGAATTAGTCGTATCTCGCTTACTTTAGAGTTCCCGACGAGGGGAACTCGATAGGGTTCCTAATTTAAGAAAGACAATTTGGAGAACCTCCTAATTTTGAATTTAAATTTATTCACCCCGGGAAATAATGAGCGTTACTGATCTAAATTGTCAGTAGTACAAGCCTTTCATAGTCGGGCATATTCGTCTGACCAGTGGACTGTGACTACTGAAAAATTCAACATTATTATATTTACAATTTAGAGTCTCTTCTTCAGTCTTCAAATATATTCTTTAACTTGAAGACAATATAATATAAATAATTAATAATAAGTAATAATTAAGGTAATATAATAAATTGAAAGCATATTTGAACATTCTTAACCTCAAATAATCAATTTTGATATATAATTTTGTACCAAGTGTCCTATTAAATTTTTCACCATCAGCAAAAACGCAATGTATATTAGAGTGGATCAAAAAAATGATTTTTTTGGAAAGTGTAAACTTTTTTGATTTTTTCAAAATGTAACTCAAATAATAAAGTTTTACCCCTAAAAAAATCGAATGAATGATTCTAAGTGCTGCCGCAAACATATTTAAGTTAAAAACTGCAAAAATAATAACCGTTCTAACAAAGGAATCAAAAATTGATGGGACCATCATTTAGGACATTTATCAGACTTATAAGAAAAAAAATAGGCAAATGAGAATTATTTCTTTTTTGTAATAGTCAGAGATTTCCATTCGGCATTATTTTTCAGCATAATATTGCTGAATCTTTTAAACAGAAATAAAATTAGACCAAGAAATCGTCATTTTTATATTTTTACTAAAAAATTGACATTTTTCGCTTCTTACAGGTCGCAAATAATTTTTAAAATTTTATCAGCTATACATTTAGGTTCTAATGCACGTTGCTTTTTTATTATGATTAATTAGCAAATATATGTGCTTCCTCATAGAGGAACTCAAAATGAAAAAAAATTAAAATTGGTCACTCAAAATTTCTCGAATCAACGAGCCTTTTCTATTTTTGGATGAACTTTGAATTATGTTGATGAAAAAAAATTGTTTGCTTAAAACAGATTTTTCAAATTATATCAACAATATATGGCCAACGGCCATACCACGCTGAAAAACCCAGTTCTCATCAGATCGCTGAAGTTAAGCAGCGTTGGACGCGGTTAGTACTTGGATGGGTGACCATTCAAGAATACTGACATGAGTGCTGTTGGCACATCGTGGGTGTGGTGAGCCCACACTTGTAGTTATTTATAACTACAAGAAAAACCTAGAAACACTACCCGAATCGGGTAGTGTCACGCCTACCCTGAAAGGGAAATGGTTTAATGGTATATATATATATATATATATATATATATATATATATA